>RJWJ010015376.1:0-36298 GCA_004363605.1 Indri indri | reverse complement strand
TTCCAGGTTCTTGACAGTTAGAAATCTCTGTTTCTTTTTTTTACCAGAAAAGCTGCAATAAACTTGAAGAAGGGAGAGAAGAAGGAAACAAAGACACTCTACAAGAACCAAAAACAAAAAGGATAGTAAAAAACTAATCTTTCACATAGCATTTCACTTTGCTGCGCCATATGAAAGGTTCCCTAAGACAGTGCTTCTCACACTTGAATATCTTGCTCCAAAAAGTATGAGGCTCCAGAACACAGTTAAGAGCTGGGGCACTGAACAGTCTGTCCTTCCACAGCTTTTGTGGTCCTCACCAGGCATGGTCTAGATCCAGTGTTTTCACAAACCAGCAGGGCTCATGGGACCCCAGAGCACAGGAGGGATGGGCTTGAGTTCTTGGACTTGGGGACTTTCGGGGCAGTGGGACCAGCAGCTGAAGGACAGGCTCGTGCCTTACCTGCACACAGACTGCACCTCCACTGGCTATTAGCCACCCAGCTGCAGAAAGGAGAGAAAGTTCTAGTTAACTAGTTCTAGTTAATTAGTTCTAGTTAACTAGTTAACTAAGTTCAGCCTGGTTAACTGACTGCACAAAGGGGCCACCTAAATCCATTCAAATTAGTTTTTCAATTTTCTTTTCTCCAGATTATGTTTTACCTTCTCAGGGTATTTTTGTCCTTTGAGATAGGAGTACCACAGACCTTTAAAGGTATGACCACAAGCATTGGGTTATTTATTTATTTAAGGTTGAACTCAAAGCATTTCTCCAAAAACCATGATGTTTCTCAAAGGGAAGAAAGGGAGTTAAGGACAGGAATTTTAATCCCTGCCTGACTGGGCCTGGCACTGGCTCTTCACCCTAGCTGCACATTGGAATCCCCTGAGGAACTTCACAAACCACTCATGCTTGGGTGGGTGGGCAAAGAGCTTCACAGGTGATTCTAAAGTGCAGCCAATGTTAATAGCAAAAGTTAGTGGTAAAAGGGATGAGTTAAAGCAATGAAGGAAAAGATCACTAAATCCAAGTGAAGGGTTTGAGAAACCGAGTACCTCCTGAGGAGCTGGAACATCTGTAATTGTATCATTCAATCCAAGAGTCTACCACCCTTTCCATCACTTCATCTTGCATCACCTTTATCTTGCATCTCTGTGAACAGCCATCTTCCACATTTTCAAAGAGAGCATGAAACAAGAGTTAAAATATCTTGCCTGATGTCCCCTCACCAATGCATTAAGAGAAGCACCGATAGATTGAATAATAGAATGGGAGCCTAAGGCTGCAAGCCGCAGCCCGAGCATCTTTGCTATTAATAGAATACTCTTTACACTGGAGTGGAAGAGCTTTTTAATGGAATTGGTGTATGTGCCGAATAGTGTTAAATCAGTAGAAGATTGAGAAAATATTAGGGGGAAATTTGCTGCCATTCTCATTATTAATTTGCAATGGGTCTTTAATACAGCAACAAATGAAAACATCTTTGACTACCTGTTAAGCCAACAGAAATAAGGAGAGAATGTCAGTGTATTAAACAGCATTTTAGAGACAATTACTGGACACGGATTTGGTAGTGAAAATTCTATCAGAAACAAACCCAAGCAAAAACTTTCTCTTTAACAAAGCATATGGCCTGATGTTAAAACTATTATTAGATCAAAAAGGAAGTTATAATGATGTAAATATATGAAAAGTTTATCAGTTAATGAGTAGAATGACGATTCAATAGTTCAATGATTTGAAGTTTAACTGGTCATTTATTTTATTTTCAAGTTTATAAATTGAAAAGAGAAAAAAAAAGAAATAAACTACATAAGAAGAAACAAGAATGGAGAATTTGACGATTTAGATGCTTATTTACATGGGAAAATCTTTCAGATCCCCTGGGATGATAAAATGTCTGTTTTATCATAAACAGGAAGGAAGATGACAGGAAATTTAATAAACCCAAATTGCAGAATGTGTTTCTTTCCATACTATAATTTGGTTGTGGTTACAACGTACGATAGATTGAAAAAGATAAAGAAGTAGAAAAGGAAGAAAAAGTTTCAGTCTTCTAGCTGAAAAATATCTTGTACGCAGGCGATAACATTTATTTTTAAATGGTTGTCCTCCTGTGTTAACATAAAAGACCAGGCACGTGAAGCTAAGGAAACAAGCACATATGATTAGGATGGAGTTGGAATTGGGGGTGGGTGGGCAAGGAAAGTCTGCAGAGTGGGCTCGTTCTAGTTTCTGTTCCCAATCCCATAGTTAAGCGACAGGTTCAGAGAAGAAAACTCTTGTTCTGCAGCTGGAGACAAGTTCGGCAGGTTTCTGGCCCAGCGAGTGAACTCACGGAAATGCCGATCTATCCACAGTCAACTATTAGTAAAAAAGAGTGGATGACAGATCTGGAAGGACCCACTGAAGGCCTGGTTGACATATTTAGTTGCAAGCGAACACCAACAGAAAAATAGAGCTGGCAGGGAGGGCAATGAGCCTCGGTTATCCCCACGAACAGACCCCCGAGCAAACCCCAGAAATGACCCTGATCTAAATCAAGGAAACGTGCAGATGGGCCCCTCGAGTCTCCCTCCCCGGCCACGTTTGCCTCGAAATGGAGCCTTCCCACAGCTGTTTGGACCAGCTTGTGGCGCATTGTTGTGTCTGTTAAATATAATTAAGAACTGCTTGCTCTAGGGGAAATGAAGGATTTGATTAAGGGGGAGTGTTTCTTCTCCCTTTCTTCTTTCTCGCTTTTGTTCAACCTTATCCAGATTTTTTTAACTATTTTTTAAATCATGTCGCGTTCTGGGGCAATTTCCACTTTTTGTTGTAGACAATCAAATACTAAGGTACATATTACCAGGGCATGTTGTGTGTGTGTGTGTGTGTGTGTGTGTGTGTGTGTGTGTGCGTGTGTGTGTGTGTGTGTGTGTGTGTACACTTTCAGATGTAATAAAGGAGGGTTGGAGAGGGAAATGCATCCCAAACTGGTTTATTTTAGACCCTCGAATAACCTCCATCAGGGTCATTTCTGGGGTTTGCTCGGGGGTCTGTTTGTGGGGATAACCGAGGCTCATTGCCCTCCCCGCCAGCTCTGTTTTTCTGTTGGTGTTCGCTTGCAACTAAATATGTCAACCAGGCCTTCAGTGGGTCCTTCCAGATCTGTCATCCACTCTATTTTACTAATAGTTGGCTGTGGATTCAAAAAACAAAAAATTCATAAAACCAAAATGGACTGAAGCAGATTATGAAGAACTCCTAGCAAATGCCAAGTGGCGTGTTCCTCGGGCTCGGAATGGCGTTTGCACTCTGCAGCTATAATTTCTTTGTTAACAAGTAAATCCTCCCACTTCTCTCTCTGTGGCTTCTGATGTGTCACTATTATATACCACTACGGAACGACCACAGGGGGTGGGCCAGGGAGGGAGGGGACATGACGCCGGCCATCAATCTTTCACAAGCCACAAGTTCTAAAAAAGCGCCGGATTTATGAGCAAACAAGTCCAGAGAGCCCCAGCCAGGGAGTGAGAAACTCGTGGGGTTGGGATGACTGTGAACATGTCAGAACCAAAGAAGGAGGAAAGGAAGATGGAACAACCAAACAGGTCTTCCTTGCAGACAAATTATTCTAATTGCCATCAAACCTGATTTCAAGAGCATTTTACAGCTCTTTTTTTCCCCTTTAAAAAAATCAAATAGGACAAGCCAGTAAGTGTGATCAATACCTGGAGAAGGCCTGTAGTTAGTTCATATCCCAATGAGCATGTTTATATTAACTCGATTCTTAGCGGGTTCGGTTGCACATCTGAGGGAATCTGCTCTATGGAATGTGTGAGGCCTTGAACACAGCACGTGTGAGTGCATTGAATTAGTGGCATTCTAGAAAATTGAGGTTAAACAGAAACTATGCCTTTTCTTCACCTTTACTGTCCCATCAACTATCAAGTGCCCTTGGTACATCCCCCAAAAATGTTGTTAAATCAGCTTTCCTTTCCCATTCCCAGAACTGTATCCTTTTCAAACGAGTATCACGCAATGCCTCGAATATCGAATATCACGATACTTACTGAGCCAGTCTCCTGGCTTCTGATTTATCAGATTGCTCTTCCTAAGCACCCCCAGCTCAAAAGCTTTTAATCACTTTCTGTCGCTTTGGGGATAAAGCTCAAACCCCTCTGCCAACATTCCGGGCTTATCACCATTCAGCCTCACTGCGCCTCTCCAAAGTTTCAACAAATCTCAAAAGGAAGACTATGCTTGCATCAAGCCAATGCCCTCTCTGGCCTTGTGGCAACCTGTGCATTTCCACTGCAATGACTTTCTTTTGCTGCTCACCCACCCCACCTAGAATGATTCTCACCCCTGCTCCTTTCCCTCTTTGCATCCTCCTATGCATCATGGTGAAGGCCCGCCTTTCCCACATGGAAACTGACCCCCTTTCCTTGTCATAAGGGAGACTCAGAATGTAGGTGGATCAGTACTGTCCGTTTCACTATCACCACCCCTTCCAGGCCACTGGTAGGATTTCCTCTCTCAAACATTGCCCTGCTTACCTGATCTACTCTCCATGCATTCATGAATCCATGCTTTCCTTCGACAACCATTTATTACCTATTTTGTGTTCATGCACCATGCAAGGACTGACGCGTAGAAATATAAATGAGAAAGAATCTGTTGTCAAGACTCTCCTAATCAAAAGCAAGGAAATTATAATGTGCTGTGCTTAGCTCAGTAAAATATATTTACATTCTGCCTATGATATTTCCGATTGTCAGGATCTCTAGTTCCCTGAGGCCAGAGACTACATCAAGGACTTCTTTTGTGGTCCCTATCAAGCTTATGGAACTTGGTTTTTGAAACATACTTGTTCAATGTTATTGAATGTTTCAATAACAGATTAGGGCTCAAAAACTGTCTCAGTATTTCTTCATTCCACCAAGAAAAATACTCTTATCTAAAATGAGACTTACATAGACTATCTCTGAAGGGATAAATAAGTAACTGGTTGCCTCAAGAAAAAGCTGATTGGCTAACAGATGGGGGTGAGAAGAATTCTATGTACACATTTTTATGTTTTTGAATTTTATACCACGTGAATGAATGAATAACTGAAAATAAATCAAATGATACATTCTCTTCAATTAAAGTGGCAATGAATCAATAGGACAAAACTATAGATGCCAAATTTTTCTTTTTCTCTTGTCCTCCTGCAGTGGTTGGTAAAACAATAACTTAGAAAAATCTTTACTGTAGACACAGATAAGAAAAATTATAGGAAGAACGCAGGTGAATCCACAATGCACAATACTATTTCAAAATAATTCTTGACTCCCTCCTCCTTCTGACAGAGTTGCTTCTCTTTCCTCCTGCATTTGCTTCTAGCCTAGATTCAAGTTTGAGTCTAGAAAAGAGAAAACAAATCTGGCTTGACATCAGCATGGTTCTGCTGGCCATGGTGCCTTCTTGCCCACAATGAACATGACCAACAGCAGAGTCTATGGGGTGCCCCGGAAGCCTCTGGCCTTTGCCAAGGCCATTTGTCCTAGTCATGCCTTAATGAAGCCCAGTACAATCTCAACTGTCACCTGAGCCCCTGCCAATGCCACTTCCCTCCTGTATATCCTTCTGGATCTGTTCACCTTCTTACCCCAAGAAGAAGAAGCTGATTTTAAGGTACAGACAGTGATATTAAGAGCGTCAGCTGACAAACACTTGGGTAAATGACAAAAGAGGGACAACATCCTTTTCTATCTGCCTACCCTACAGCTGGTAATCTTACTTTGGCAAGAAACAAAAACATTTTAAACTGGATGTTCTTCGTATAAAAAATATTGTAGAATGGAAAGTTTTCAGAGGGTACCCCTTTTAACAAAGCACCCTGTGCTTGGATCATAACAAGCTCATCATACTCTCAGAGTTGTTCGTGAAAATTAAGAACTCTCCTGACTCTACTGAACATCTATTAGCTGTCTGTTTCTCCGTGTCCCCCCAACTCCTTGTGCAAATCATGTTCAACCCATTTGTGATAATGTTCTCACTGGCATGCCTGGAAACTATTAAAAACAGATGTCCAGACCACACCGCAGACATGTGGGGACAGAGCAGCTCTGGTGGAGTCGTAAACACGTCTCTGTGACGGAGGATAACCTCCCTTCAGGTGTCTTTCTGGTCCTCTTATGGCACCAAATATATAACTTCCAAGTGATAAACTAAAGGCAGTTTGCATCTGCGTTTACTTTGGCATCTTTTTTTTTTTAATTTGCTCTGGCTGATTCTGAAATGTAAACTCTTATCTTGAGCTGCTGAGGCCTTCATAAAGATTACAGTGAGACCACACATTTATACACTGAAACTAGAGATTTGCTTGTGTACGTTACCCACCCTGGAAACACCGGATCCTGCTTTGTTTCATCCAATAAATGCTCTATTATTAGGGAAAGAAAGAGGGGAAGGAGAGGATAACTATATTTAAACCAAGTTTTATTTGCTTTCACTGTTACCATGAATTGTTCCTCCAGTATTTGCACAGTTTCTGAAATTATTGAAACCAAAGCAACATTTGTCCCAACTGTTTTTGGTAATGAGGAAAATATGTCTGGTCTTATTCATTCTATCAGAACACAAGAGTAGGCTTTGGACATGAACAAAGGGTAGTGACTGGAGAATCTCAAAGAATTGACTTCTTTAAAGAAAGATTGAAAATTGAGTTAAATATGGCACCCTTTCCTGCTAAGTCCCTGCCTTTTGAGAATTGTTTCTGTGTTGATGGTTTATTTCTCATACTGCAGTGTTGGAGAAGGATTCGAACCCATCCCATTTAGGAAGGAGTGGATTTAAATCAGCAAGTGTTGAGATCTCCAGAGCAAGTACATATATGAAAGATGGAATGAATGGCTTTCTCCTCCACTTCTCTCTCCATCCGCCCCACCCTCACCCAGCCCCTCACTCCCAGGAACCCACATACTATGAGGGCTTCTGTCTGTCCCTCTGGGGCAGTGGATCTGGAAAGGAGGGTGTTACAGGAAGCCCATAATGTAGAGCTTTCCTGAGCTTCCAGAACATTATTGGGGGCTTATTGGAAGCCCTCTCTTCCCCCAGAACTCATGTGTGCCCAGGCAGTACTGAAGTTCTGAGCCAACAGGTGACCTAATGCAGCCACAAGGGGTTAAGTGTGACTGTATCACATGACTCTCCAGGCTGTCAGCAGAGATCCAGGGCACAATATAGAAAGGGCGCTTCATCTTAGTCTTCTTTTCTCTCAGCCTAGGAAGTCACATATTTAGTAGTTTTATGACCAGTAAGCAGAAAATCAAATCATCAGCTCCAAAAGAAATAAGTAGAAATAGAAGTATATGTTTACCTCTGTTTTGCTTTTTTTCTGCTTTTAGGAGATTGAAAGTTTTTGTTTTTTTTAATCTTTGTCAATTTTTTTAATACACAGTTGATTACTGATTGTGGTCTTTATCTCCCGCGTTATTTCTAGATTTTTCTTTACTAAGATTGAGATGATCTTCACACACCCCTTGGTATGAAAAACAATCACAGATGAACAAGGAAAAACTTTCTGTGGTTATTTCATAAGCTGGAAAAAGCAAACACAGAATAATAATTATGAATAAACAAATATTTATTTTGAAACTATGCAAAGAGGAGCAGCCCTAAGGAAATAAACTGCCTCCTTAGACAGCAGGGTAAAAACACAAAATATTTTCATGAGAATTTTTTTTTAATACAGATGTTTGGAGTCTTGTGGATAAATATTTTTAAGTCCCCATACTTCCTTTTTGCCGTTGTCCTTTGAGCTTCCCCTACCCACGCTCCTGAACACTTGTCGAATCAGAAGCACCCCCTGCCTCCTGGAATATTGGGATTATCAAAATGTCAAGAGAAGGACCCAATCATACTCAGGTTTGAGTTTTAAAAGTGACCCGTGAGACTCAGAACACAGATAATAGGTTGGATTTTAAGAGCTGGGTTTTTGAGTTTCAATAGACTGAGCCCATTGAAGCACGTAAAGTTTATGACATAAACAATAGATTGGAAAGAGCACAGCTGAAAACTAAATTACAACTTCCTGGGCTGGGCTAGGAAGTTAGGAGAGGAGAGCAATAAAGCCAGATGATGATGCAGGCCTGCAGGACAGTTCTCTAGACCCTGGTACACAGTGAGGACTCGACAGTGGCTGCCCACCCCCAGCCACACCAGACAAGCTCTGGAGGGAGGGGACCTGATAGGAAGCTGAATGCCCAGAAGACTGAGATTCCTAGGGGAAGCCTGGGAAGTTGAGACACCTTAAGGAGAAGTGTCCTTTGCCAGCATGGTGTAGCAGCTAAAGACAGGAAGTGGCGGTCAGTCTGAGGCAGCTCCCTGAGTTTCAGCCCAGAGAGGAGTAAGAGAGCATCCAGCACTGCCCCCCACCTTCCCGACTTCCAGCAAGGGAGCAAAAGGGCTGTGAAAACGAGGGAACCGAAAGGAGCCCCAAAATCAGAATAACTTGAACTCAGACGGTGTGGACCACAGCCAGAGACTGGTTTGACCATACACTGCTCCAGGAATGCTTCAGGCACGGACAATGAAGATGGAAGCCCAGACACCCCTCCCCTCCAATTCACTGACAATACACAGCCCTTCCCCACATCTCAGATACAGCCCCAGGGAGAATTTACCCCCAATTGACTAAGTTGTAGTACATGTCATTAGTGGAATAAGGGCTCAATTTAGAAATTAAGTGGAGTTTTGTTTTGTTTTGCTTTAAGATTTTAAAGTTATGTTTTTTACATACTCAAGTTATGGAGAGTAAAGGTTATGTACGTGCTACACTGTACTAATGGGAAAATATAATAACAATACATAACGGCCACACAACAAGGAATGTTGAAAAAAATCTTAGTGTCTTAATGAGTGAGGATGGGTCATTCCTTGTGGGTTACTCTCAGGGTTGCTTAAGAAATAAGCATGTAGACATGTCAAAGTAATTACCTTTTTCTTTTTTTTTTTTTTTGTAATGATCACATTTTTGTTAATATGAAATGATTTGGGACTGAGTACCACAAATGGAAAAAAATAGAAACATAGAAAGTTTCTATATAAAACATAGACAAAATGAAAAATAACTAAGATTATTGTGCAGTTGGGAAGAACAAAGTAAGGGATCACTCTTCATAGCTTAAAAAACATCATGAATGAACGTCTCTGCAATGATTTTGAAGACATGATCAATTCTTTTAAATAAATTAGCTACATTTTTAGGCTATATCCAAAATCACCCATAATTTTCTTGTTTTCCATTCCTCCCCTTCTTCCATGAAAAGATAGCAACATTCTCACTTTGTCAGTCTTTATCCACATGCCAATTGTTCCATTTATTCATTCATCCACTCAACAACAATATACTGAATGCTCAGTGTGTGCCAAGCACCACCCTAGGTTCTAGGAATCCATCAATGAACAAAATGGACAAATTGTCCTACCTAAAGAAGCTTACATTCTAATAGGAATGCCAAACATTAAACAAAATAAATATGTTGGAAGACTAAGTGCTATGGAGAGCAATAAAGTAGGGAAGGGAATAGGTAATGTTGGAGGGAAGAGTAATTATCTTAAATGCAATGGTCCAAACATATCTCACTGAGATAGTGGCATTTAAGAAAAACCCTGGAGGAGATGAGGAAGTGAGCTCTGCAGAGATCTGGGGGAAGAGCATCCCTGGTGGAGTGAACATTAAGTGCAAAGGCCTTGGAGGGGATGCATGCCTGGTGTGTTCAAGGAAAGACAAGGAGACTAGTATGGCTGGAACAGAGAGAATGCAGGGAATAGTAAAAGGAAATGAGGTCAGGGAAGTAATGGGAACCAGATCGTAGGGCCTAAAGACCATTACAAAGACTGGGGCTTTTACTCTGGAGGACTGTAAGCAGGGGGGTGACATTATCTGAATGACATCCTGCTAGGACCACCATGGCTGCTGGGTTGGGAATAGACTGAATGGCAGAGACAGAGCACTGAGGAGTATTGCAGTAATTCAGGTGACAGATTATAGAGTCAAGGATAAGACTCATCACAACAGGAGTGAAAAGAAATGGTCAGATTCTGGACATAGTCTGATGATAAAACTGGAAAGATTTATTTATGGATTAAGTATGGGGTGGGGAAAAAAGGAGTCAAAGATGAAGTGAACTGGGAGAACTAGACGGATGCAGTTGCTATTGGCTAAGAGGAAGAAAATTGAAGAAGAATTCAATTTCGGAGCAAAGATCAGACACTCAGTTTGAGCTATTAGACATCCAAGTGGAAAAGTCAAGGCAGGAGTTGGGTATAGGTCTGAGTTGGAGACATAAATAATGATCAGTGTTTTAATGGATTTGGACCTGTAAGTTTAGACAAAGTCATCAAGGAGATGAGTATAGATAAAAAAGAATTCCAAGAACTGAGCCTTAGGAAATTCCAAAGACAAAAGGTCTAGAAGATGAAAAGGAACACAGAGGCTTTGTTTGAGGTAGGAGTGAAACCAAAAGTGGGGATAATTGTGGAAATATCATAAGGAAACTAATCACTTGGGGAATAACATTGATACCAGCTACTGCTGCCCTTCAAGCATCTTCTGCTCTTTAGTAACCTTGGGCTTTTAGCTAAATAGCCACAGAGGGGTGAAGAACAACAGATAAAACACAAGACCTGACTAAGGAGGTTAAACTGAGGAAAGATTTCTTCATAAAAATGGTGGTCCACATGCTCTCACAAGTGGGAGCTGAACAATGGGTATACGTGGCCATAAGGTGGTGTAACGGACATCGGAAACAAAGAAGGGGGAGGCAAGAGGGAGGGTGAGGGATAAAAAATTACATATTGGGTATGATGTTCACTATTCTGGTGACAGGTTCACTAAAAACCCAGACTTCAGCATTGTACAATTCATCCATGCAACAACAAAAAAAAAAAAACACTTGTACCCCTAAATCTATTGAAATAAAAAAAAAACAGTGGTCCAAAGAATCCTCAAGCCAAGAAGTTATTTTAAAAGAATCATAGGTTGGCCAGGCACAGTGGCTCGCGTCTACAATCCTAGTGCTCTGGGATGCCAAGGTGGGAGGATCATTTGAGGTCAGGAGTTCAAGAGCAGCCTGAGCAAGAGTGAAATCCTGTCTCTATGAAAAAACAGAAAAAATTAGTTGGGCATAGTGGTGCGTACCTGTAGTTCCAGCTACTTGGGAGGCTGAGGCAGACGGCTCAGTTGAGCCCAGTAGTTTGAAGATGCTGTGAGCTATGATGACACCACTGCACTCTAGCAGAGGCAACAGAGGGAGACTCTGGCTCAAAAAAAAAGAAAAAAAAAAAAAACAAATCATAGGTTTGTAGTGATCCCCAGGTTCCTGACAGAAGCAAATTCCTCTCTGGAAGAATACTACTTCATCTAGATTGCAAAGAATTTCCATAAATAAAATTCAATTAAACTTGACTTCACATTCATACATCATTGAATACATGAGAAATATGCACCATGAAAAGTCAGCAGAAATAACAAGCAGCACATTCAGACCTGCAAGCACATCAGTCGATATATTTTGAAAATATATATGGTTAAAGAAAGGTGTTATGGTTTGCAAATGTTTCATTCTATGTTTAAAGGATTGAAAAAAGCCATTAAAATTATGAGTAAGAGAAAAAAAAGACTATGAAAATAAGCAAGCAGTTTGGAAAAACACTATATAGAACTTAAAGAAATGAAAAATGATGATTGAAACTTTGAAATGCGATAAATGGATTAAATAGAGTAGACATATCCGAAAAGAGGATTCATACAGGAAGATAGAGTTAAAATTATTACGCAGACGCAGCACAGAAAGACAACTAGATTGGGGAGGGAGAGGGAAAGACAAGGGGTAGAGGCTAGAGAACACCTAATACACATTTAATCAGAGTTCCAGAAAAGCATAAGAGAATGGAGGGGAAGGATATTTGGGGATAAAATGGCTGAAAATTTTCTAGCTCTGATGGACAAGACTACATAAATAAATAGAAGAATAAAATACATAAATAAAAAAGGATAAATAAAAAGAAGTGTGCACCTAGACAATTATAGCGAAACTACAGAATAATAAAGCAAAAAAGAAAATCTTAGAAGGAGTCAGAGAGAGAAAAGACTGTGTACATAAAAAAGAACCATTATTCTACGGACAGGATACGGTGGAAACCAGGAGACTGCAGACTAGTGTCTTTAAAGTGCTAAGAAAAAACATGACTGCCAACCTAACATTGTATAGCCTGTGTGGATTACACTTAGAGCAAAGCCAAAACAGAAGCGTTTTTGGAAAACAAAAAAAATGAGAAATTTTGTAATCAGCAAGTCCTTATTAAAAGAAATAAATCAAATGCTACAGAAGAACATCAGAAGGAAAAAAGAAAAGCTCAGAATAAAGATGAGACACAGAAAGTAATGTCAAGCAAAGAAAGTGGTTAATATTTAATGAAATCTAAACAAACATTGACTGTATAAAACAAAAATAATGAAGTATCTAGTTTGCAATATTAAAAATATAGAAAGAATTAAAATAGGTCAGCCATGGTGGCTCGAGCCTGCAATCCTAGCACTCTGGGAGGCCAAGGCAGGAGGATTGCTTGAAGCCAGGAGTTCGAGACCAACCTGAGCAAGAGCAAGACCCTGTCTCTACAAAAAATTACCTGCTGTGGTGGCGTGCACCTGTAGTCCCAGCTACTGGGGAGGCTGAGGCAGGAGGATCGCTTGAGCCCACGAGTTTGAGGTTGCAGTGGGCTATGAAGACGCCACTGCACTTTACTTGGGTGGACAGAGTTTCCATCTCCAGAAAAAAAAAGAAGAATTAAGGTAGCACGTATGTTGAAACAGAGTGATCAGATTACTTGCACTGCTTGCAAGGAGGGTAAAAACACTAATTGACTTATGAAGCAGATGTGCCAAATGTCTAGGGTAACTAAGACTAAAATTAAATTTTATTACTTCCAAACTAGTAGAAGGAAAAACAATAGAGTGAGAAAAATAAATTAATCCAAAAGAAGGCAAGAGATGAGAAACAAAAAATGTGGGAAAGTATGGCAAAATAGCAAAAATGATCCAAACACATCCAAAGTTTGACAGCCTGTGTAAATCCAGCTATTAGCTGTTTGTAAGAGACATACTTACAGCACAAGGACATGAAAAGTTGAAAGCAAACGTTGGGAAATATCTGAGGAAAATAATAACCAAAAGAAAGATAGAGTAACTAGCCATATAACTATTGAACAAAAACAACAAAAATATTTAAAGAAAAAATATTTCTAAAGACAAAAGAATCACTCTATATTATCAAAACCTTCAACCCAGAAAAAAAGATGTCACAATCCTAAATTTTTAAATATTTAATAATAGATCCTAAAAATATAGTGAACATTAAAGGAGAAAAAGTATTAAAAAAAATTATAAGGAAAAATTTACAAATCAACCATCTTTGTAGAATATTTTAACACAACCTTACCAATAATTGTTAAATCAAGCAAACAGAAGCAAAAATTATAAAACATTTCAACAGCCCAATTGATAAGTATGGATTTATGTATTACCCAACAATTGAAGAACATGTATTCATCTTGAGATACCCAGCATATTTTTTGACTGGACCACATGATGTATCGTAAAGCAAGTCTCAACATTTCAAAGAATTCATATCATTTGGACAAGTTCCTTCACTGCAATGAAATTAGGTTAAAAATCAGTAACAAAAAGAAAATTCAACAAAAAGAATTCATTTGGAAATTTAAGACATGCTTCCAAATAACTTATGAGTAAAAAAAAAGAAATTATAAAGGGAATTAGGAGAGTCAAAATGGGAAAATAACAAAAAATACATGTATTAAAACATGGGGTGCAACTGAAATGTTATTTACCTGAATGGTTTTAGTTTTAAGTGTTTATATTAGAAAAAAGGCTGAAAATACATAAAACATCCAACTTTGGAAGTTAGCTAAAAAGCAAGAAAATCAAACTAAAGAAAGCAGAAAATAGGCAGAAATAAAGAAAAGAACAGAAATCAATAAAACAAACATACAATAGATATCAACAAAACCAAAATTTGATTCTTAGAAAAGACTGGTTAAATTGACAACCTCTTCTAAGATTAATCAAGAGAAAAGAAAAAAGATATAATGAAACATTATTAGGGGCATAACTATAGATGCTACAAAAATCTAAAAAGATAAAAAATATTATGAACAAGAAGCTGATAAATTTCCAAAAATTATATGAAATAAAGAAATTCACAGAAAGAAATTTAACTTACCAAAATTGACTCAGAAAGAAACAGAAAGACAAATTAGTTTTATGACTATTAATATAATCAATGTTTTCTCACAAAGAGAATAGGCCCAGTCTATTTTGTGGCAACTTTGGTAAATTTAAAGAATTTATCATTCCAGTTTTATCCAATCTTCCAGAAAAGAGAAAAAGTGGGAACCCTCTCCAATTCATTTTATGATGCTTGATACCAATACCAGACAGGAACTATATAAGAAGGGGATATTACAGGCAACTCGCATGTATAAACATACGTGTAAAACCTAAGCAAGATATTAAGAAAATAAATAAATGTTTTTAAAAGATAATACATACAGACCAAATTGGATTTAGCTTTGGAATGAAAGGTTGGTTTATTGTTAGGAAATTTATTAACTTAATTCAGCACTTTAATTGATTAAGAAAGAAAAACAAGGGGTAAAAAACTACAGAAAAAAAGAAAAAATTAATTGACTAAAAAAGAAAAATGTTTGATTATCTCAATTTGCAGGAGAATAGTCATAAAAAAATTTTGCAAACTAAAAATTGACAGGAACATTCTTAACCTCATAATGAGAAGTTGAATTAATGCAAATACCATACTTAAAAGGTGAAATGTTAAAAGCACTGGCTTTAAAATCAGAAAAAAGGACACACATGCCCTCCTTTATCCATAACTGTACTGGTGGACCCAACCAGTGGAGTAAGAGAGTAAAACAAGAAAAGATTCAAAGGAAGTATGTATTAGAAAAAATATCGCCATTTTTCTCCGTAGGAAACCCCACAGAATCTAAATTATTGGCATTCATGTTCAGCAAAGTTTCCAAAAACAAAATAACTAAAAAAGCTCATTGCATTTCTATATACACTAGCAGCAAATAATAACAAATAATTAGAATACACAATTTTAAAATAGTGTTATTTACAGTAGTAAAAAAAAAAAAAAGACGATGGGAAAAGAGATAAGTAGAGTGAATGAGGCACCGAATGTCTCAAAGAAGACAAGGCACTCGAGAGAGTAACTGGCTGAGCTGTAACGATAGAAGGTTGTGGTCAAAAAGGATGGTCGAACTGAGGATTCCAGAGTGAAGCCAAGCCGGGTATTGACAAGGGCTGCGTGCAGGTGACTGAAGGGAAGCAAGGCACCAGCGACCACAGCATCATTTCCTTCTGAAAGGTATTCATTCGATGGCAAAATCTGGTTGTAGGAGGAGTGGAGAAGGGTCCATAGGACTTGTCGAGAAGTTGTATCTGTATTTAGATCAATAAATGTAGTAAAGATGCTTTTATTCGCCATTTTTCTATGACAAATAGAAACATGGCTTGCTTGCATTTATTATATTACAGTCTGGCTTGCAAGCCTGGCACATGGAAGACACAACCAGCTGAGGAACATCACTGGGAAAAAATCAAGAATATTTACTTTCAACATTCACAATTTCGATAACAAATGAATGTATCCATTATAAACGTGTTCATGCTTATGTTTTATGTGCACGTTTTGTGACGGAACACATTGAATCAGACTAGATGTAACTGCCATCTTTGTAGTCAAATAAGTCAACGTCAGCAATTTCACAGGATGGACCCTAATGTTTTCTGAGTCTGCTACATGAAAATTACTGACCAAGCTGAAAAGTTTGGTTTTACAGATGAAAGGGATGGAGTATTACACACCCCTTCATGCTTTTACAGAGAAAACAAAAACAAGCACAGCTCTCTAAGTGCCAATTATATTTTGTTATTATTGCCAAGATGATTCTATTAACAATGTTAAGAAGCCATAAAGTAAAATATTTTTCTCCTTCTTTATTCAACTTGGGAATATATTATCTGCTGACTAATGAATAAGGGTTCATTTGATTATAAAATGCAGTAGTATATTAGTGTGGTTTCAATGCCCATTATACGCTGCACAATGTCTAACCGACATAGATTCTAATTCCGATGCTTTTATGCAGGCTTTGCTTTGCTATTAAAATTAGACGTGTTAATTTGCCAGTAATCACTCTACTTTCTCCTATCATCTAGCTAAAAGGACAGGCCCTTGCTGCATGGATAAAATGTAGTAACGCATTTAGCGCTGGGCCATGATTTTAGACCTCCAGCTGTTTTACTGGTTGTGTAACTAAAAATAAGATAATGTTATGCTGGGTAACCACAGCTCTTGTAGGCATTCACATTTTACAAATCACTGCACAGTATGCAAACTATTATATTTTTTAAATACTTAAATCCAGCCTAGGAGTTTAACACTGCCATTATGAAAGGAGAGCTTGCTAGACTGTGAATTGGGATGAGTCCTGGACAGGGAAGGAAGCTGGTGGGCTGTATTCACAACACCCTCCGAATAATTCCCATGCACCACCAAGCCCTGCCGCCCAGTCGGGAACAAGCCTTCCTCGCCGTCAGTGATGTACAGCAGAATCTCACAAGGTTGGTGGGTTATTTTCGTTTTTCAATTTTTATTTGATCGATAAACCTCCTACTTATTAAATAATGCAAACCAGAAAACAGTATATTGAGCAAGAACAGTGGCGAGAAATAGTATGCTTCTCTAAACAGGCTTATATTAAAAATAAAGGGTCAGAGGAAAGAACTTTGCTGGTTCACATCATGCAAAGACATAAAAGCCCTGTGATATTTATACTTCTGTGATCTAATCAGAAGCCCAAAGCATGCTGTCTTTAACTGAGTACTTGTTTTGCATGAAAGCATTGATAAGTAAATGGAGCTACCCTAAGCCACATTTTTACAGTAGCATCTGCTTTCAGAAATACCAGTCATTCAGAACAAATGCTCCTGGAGCTTACTGTTGTGCACTCACACAAATCCTGGCAAGGGATGGGTGAGACTTTGAACAGTAACTAAAATTGCTTGCAAGGTTCTATGGGCTATTTACATTAAAAACAAAAAAACTGAGATGGTCTGTAATTTCTCTAAATACTGCATCTCATATAGAACCCCAAGTTTATGTAAAGGCATCTAAAGCTCATATAAAAGCTGCACAGTCATCCTTGGGCAGGGAAGGCGGGGTTTCCCTATGATCCGTGGGAAGCTAAATGATTCAGGCATCAGTCAATCAAGATAGGCCAAATATAAAGGAAAAAGTCAGTAATCAGAAGTGCACAAATGTCTGAGCAATGTTAACCGATTCTTAAAGCCAGATTTTAACTCGCTTACTTGTAATCACTGAGCGAGTGGTTGGGAGGCTGATCATCAAGGTGGCAGAAAGGAAGTAGACTTAAGTCTGTGGTTTCTAACTATTACAATGTTGGGGGGGGAAAGTTGTTAGTCGAGGGGCCAGAGAAGGATGAAAGGGATTTGCGAGTGTGGATTTGAAAAGTGAGACTCGGTATGTAGGAAATGAAATTAGAAACCGCTCCGCATGTGAGCTTTTAAGACTGGATTTCTATGTGGGATTGATAGAGAAGGTTGAGATTATTGATTCTGAGAGAAAAAGTGAAGCTTCAGGAAAGATCAGTAAAAAATGCAGTGTTCCTGGGAATTCAGAAAAATGGAAAGGTGTAAAACCTGTTTTGTCTAACAAGTCCCTCATCTTCTAGAATGAAGACTGGAACGGCCTCCTTCCCCGGTCTTTCCCTCCTGCACAGGCCATGTTTATTGTTCTTAAGGATGCGAAACTGGATCTTCCATTAAGGCAGGGATGGGCAGGCCTGCGTCGGCCCGAAATGTGTCTCCTGTGGGGTTCGGGTCAGGATCTTTAGAACTAGAAGGGAATTTAGAACCTGTCTGTTGCAGATCTCTACTTTTACACACAAGGATCTGTGACACTAGCTAAGTGACTTGCTTAAGGTCACACAGCAAATAAGCCATGAATTAAGCCAGATCTTTTTGAGCCTAAGTGGAACATTCAAGTTACTATAACCAGCCCATCTGGACTCTCTGTTCTTTCCATTTCAAAAGGTAAATTAAGAATGAGTGAAACTAATTCTTCAAAATCGTACGTATCCCTTTTTCAATGGACAAAATCAAGTGTCAGAAAAAAAAAATTTCTAAGCCATGCTTTGGTATGGACAGCAAGCATGAAGTCTTAGAGCCTGTCTGAGTGGACAAGAGGCTGTGGCCCAGGCGCCAAGTGGCACGCAGGGTGTGGGCAGAAGCCTTGCCTCAGAGTGCCAGGCAGTGAGCACAAGCTCTTCTCTTTGAGTCACCAAATCACTGAGTCACACCTTTCCTTCTGGCTGACTCTAGCTTCATCTGAAGGGTGGGGTGGACACTCCCGTCCCTAAACTGGAGACTCTGCCTCACTACTTTTCTAGGGAAAGTGAAAGACCCAAGGGATTTCGATTAGGGCTTTATTGTTCTTTCGGAGCTTTATGATATTTACATCTTAGGCCAAATTTACAATATTATGCTATGTTTGGTAAAGTTAACTTTTGTTTTTGTTTTGTGTTTTATTTTAATGTCCTAAGGAAGCCCTAGGGCTTTTATAGGCACTTTCAAATAATGCCAAATACTCAAGATTATCCTTCTAAGCCCTACATGTTCCAGGTAATTTGGCCTACACTGTCTTAATAATTTTTCTTGAAACTTTAGAAGGAACTGTCCTAATATTTAAGTGTAGGACTTTTACTCTGCAAAAATTAAACAACAGCCCTATTGCATGAAGTCACCTAAGTGTATTGATGTGATGTCTTTACCGTCTCCACCAGGCCCAAAGACACGGCCCCTCCGCTCTCAGCCTGTGCAACTACCGGGATATGGTGTTCTGAAACCTGAGCTCCTTTGACTGGCTCATGGAAAGCTTGCTACATCGGCGCTCTGCCGTAACCCCGGCTTCCTGGCTGTCCCATGTTTCAGTCTAATGACAACATATTAATTTATTTACTTTGTCAATTTTATTGTTGCTGGGAAAGTATTGCGCAGAGTGGATAACTTGTTGAAGAAGGCATGAACAGCCTCCTGTTCTCCAGCCTCGTGGCAATTAGAAGTCGCTCCGCCCATCTGCAGCCTGGCTCTCCTCTCTGGAAGGTGCCCAGACATTCTGAGGTCCCTCCTCACCTTCGTCCTTAACTGCGCCAAGTAACTGGAAACCTAAACGGCCAGAACGATATCTCATTCCTCTCCCACTTCTCCGAAAATCTTAAGTTCTTTGGGGAGAAAAGCCTTTGACAAGGAAAATTTTCAATAAACAAGGCAAGCTCTTTTTTTTAAACTCTCAAGTCATTAAGAAACAGACATCACATTTAAAAGATGAGAATAAAGATCCCCCCACCCCCCACCCCAGTCACTCGACTGAAAGCCATCAGTAGTTACAAATCGATTAGGTTAAATTGTCTCATCGCATTTTCTGGAGCACGAGCTAGGAAATCTGAAGTTTCAGGATAAGCAGGGAGGGCAGATGTGCCCTGGAAGAGGACTCACGCCCACTCCGCTGATGGGATTTTTCTACAAAAGGAGTGGTTCATTGCGGTTCTCAGAAGGGGTACCCAGCCCTAGGGTTTCGCATCAAACCTGTTTGTGTTTGTAAGGAGCGCCTTCTCTTTTGCTAATTCTATAAACCTGTTAGCTGCTATTGTTTCTTGACCATTTCTTTAGCCAGCATCCTCCACTTCCTATGCTAAAAAACCAAATAAATAAAGTCATGTTCAAACATCATCACAGTTGTGTTGTTTTTGTGTTTAGATTCTCTGAAGATGATGTGGGGAAGCAGCCCATTAGCAATGCCTTTTATAGCTATAAAGATACCCTTTCTGATCTCCAAGTCTTTGGCTTTTAAGAACATTGCTACTGTTCAATATTTTTAATATTTTATTATTGCTTACACAAAAATTCCTTAAATTGTAACTGCTTAAAGATTACTCATCATCTGCTGAATCCACAAGAAACTGGCATGTTTTCTTATTTCTGCTTCAGAGACAAGAAATAAGAGATTAGGTGGCAAGAAGGATTAATATTCTTTCTGAATCCTGTTTCACAGCTTCCTAAGAGGCAGCAGCAGCACCACAGAGAGGGAAGGGCACGGGTTTCTCTGTCTTAGAAGCAGGTGCACCTGGGTCTCGGTCCAGGCTTGTTCAGCCTGTCATTAGCTGTGTGACCTTAGGCAAGTTACTTAATCCTCTGAGCTTCATTTGTTTCCTTAGTCAATATACCTACCTTGAGAAAGGTCAATAGGATAAATTGTGGGAAATAATTAGCATAATAGTAATGGATGATAGCAGTATTATTAGGCACCAAAGAATCACCAAGGCAGATCTTCTTTGCACAACCAGTTCAGTCATTCTGTTGGAATTGGCTGACCTTCCACGCTATTTGGCATAAGAGGTTGGGGTCTTATCTACTTTTAGTTCAACCATTTAGGGAGATAATTTTGACCCCATTCAAAGGCATCCCTCATCATCCTCTGTTAAAGTAGAAAAATGGAAAGCAGCACATCTGGAATATAATGTCTTATTTATACAGTAGAATAAAATATACTGCTTTTATAATGGACATCACCAGTTTCCTTCAAAGCATCCATTCCACCTCATCTTAATTTCGGTCAGGAAGATTGGGTATCACCCTATTCATCTCCAGCGTGTCCTGCGCTGGTCGGTTTAATTACTGGTTCAGAAATAAGAATGTAACCCAAGCTGAGTTAATCATAGGGATGTCCAGGATTTAGTTTAGTGGTTGAGAGAAGAGCCACTCTCCCTTCCTCTGGGAAGGTGTGGCTTGCATATAAAAAGGTTGGAGCTGCTGCACCTGCTTCCTACCATGAGAGAATCCACACTGAGGATGAAGCCAACAACCAGAAGAAAGCAAAGCCAAAGTAATCTCAAAGAAACAGAGCTGGGGAGCTGATCAAAGCACCCCTGAGTCTTCCTAGAATGGTGGGCTTTTCAATTTCTTGAACTAATAAATCCCATTAAGCCCATTTAGAGTCGTGTTATATGACATGTGCGGCCTACTGTATCTTAACTGTATGGGTTGATTGTGACTCACCATTATACCACCACCCACTATCAAGGGCTGATGTAGAAAACTGCACTGTATATGTTTCTGTATCTTCTGGAAAACCAGTCTTGAAGGCATTATGCTGTTATTATCCTTTAAACATGAATCCACACAGTGAATTTACTCTTCGAATTTTGTGTTAGAAGGGAACAAAGCTTACTTCTAGAGAATCCACAGGCTATCATTCTCCAAACTCAGAGATCTACATACCAACATAATTTCCTTTCTCTCTCAACTGTCTAGAAAGACGTCAGCAGGATGTCCGCAGGTCTGGTCGTGAACACCGCGAGGACTTGGCAGTGTGTGAAGATGGGAAGATAAAGGAAGTTGAAAACTCTGTTATTAGGGTCCCAAACACCAGCCGGGCCTCAAGGAACAGCATGGGCCCTGCACACACAGGGAAGACAGAAGATTCCGATAGGAAATGAGTGACCTCAAAGGTTTAGAACATCTTGGACAGGATAGGGCTTAATAAATAGCAGCTCTCTTCTACACAGCATTTCTAAGCGTGCGCATGAGAGCCACTCACATAAGAGCCACCTGAAGAGTATGAGGTAATTGTTGAGAATACAGATTCCCGGGCCTCTCCCTAGGCCTACTGAATCTGATTCTAGATGGCCTGAGAAAATCTGTACATCCGCTGAGCATCCCAGCTGAATCTGATATATTCTGAATTTCCTACACTTGCTTGACCGTAAGACTGAGCTGAAGCACTTTTTAATAAACTGACTATAGTTTCCCAACCCAGAACTCTCGAATCAGAATCTCCAGGGGAAGAGTCTAGGAATATTCATATTTAACAAGCACCTTAAAAAATTTTTATGACTAAATTTGTTTAGGAAATGCTCCCTTAGTTCAGGCTGCTATTCATATAACAAAGTACAATAGACCGGGTGGCTTACACATAACAGAAATTTATTTCTCATAGTTCTGGAAGCTAAAAGTTGGAGATCAGGGTGCCAGCGTGATCGGGTTCTGGCAAGAGCCCTCTTGTGGCCATCTCCTCATTGTGGCCTCACATGATGGAAAGAAGGCAAGAAATCCCCGTAGGGACTCTAAAGACACTAATCCCATTCATGAGGGCCTCACCCTCATGACCTAATTACCTCCCTAGGGCCCTACCTCCTAACACCACCACATTGGGAGTTAGGATTTCAACATATGAACTGGGGGGCGTAGTGGGGGAAGGACATATTCAGTCCCTAACATTTCCCTAGAGAGAACTAGAAATCCATTGGCGCTAGAGTCCAGGGACTCCCCCATCCCAGGTCTGTGGGCAGTAGAGAAGGACCACATGCATTGGAAGATGGAGCTAGGGTATCAGATCCAAGACCTGGAGAGCCAGACTTGCTTCCAGGTCCTTCAAGATGGTGAACTTGAGCATAGCCGTCTAGACACTGCCCACACTTGCCAGGTGCAAGCCGGGCCTGCTAACACTGTCTTACACCAGGGCCAGCTGCTCAAAGCTGGGCGAATCAGAGCCAGGGGCCAGGGGCTGGGAGGCACTTGCCTGCAGTGGCCCTCAGGCCAGTCTCTTCGTGCTGTCTTATCACTGGGTCTCAACCGGGGCTGCATAAGTCACCTGGGGAGCTTTAATAAAATTGATGCAGGGCTCCACCCCAAACTAATTAAATCTGAATGGCAGGGATGGGGAGATTGATGTGTAAATCACATCCTCCATACCCCATCTGGGTGGTTCTCATGTGCAGCCATGGTTGGGAAACCTGCCGGTTGTTTCCACTCTCTCTCCTAATCTCTGCCCCAGCATTTTTATTTAAAAAGAACCTCTAACTATTGTTGCAAATCAGTGTGGAAATACATTAAAACATTTTAATTGACTTGTTAATTCAGTCAAACAACTAGAGAGTTCACTTTTTTTTTTTTTTTTAATATCCAACATCCAGGTGAGTAGGCTTTTCCCAAATCCTTCTTTGACGGTGGAATACAAATCATACAAAAAAATTCTGGATCCAGAATTATAAATGTGCTTGCCTCTTTGGAATTCAGTATTTATTACTTCTATAGGATGGGAAAAACAATCTGTCTAAACACTAAGAGGTGTATCCTTGGCCTTGCACCTGACCGGCGTCTTTGCTCTCCAAACACGCCGGTCACATACAGCGGAAGCCGCACTTGCTCAGAAAGCGCTCCAGGCACCCAGGCTGTACAAGAGGAGAATGCACTGGGATTGTAATCACCTTTTCTCCCACAATAAAATACCCTTTTTTAATGGAAACAGTGAGCAAAGAGCCCTATAGGCAAAAATTTCTCATTGTGATGTGGATCATTAGGAGTAAAACTCTAAATCAGTACCTTTGAAATAACTGTTTCCAACAGCATTGCTGGAAGGTCCTTGCCCATGGGACAGACTCAATATGAGCCCACTCTCTCACCAGCTGGCTACTCAGCCCCCCACACAGCAAAGCATCGAGGGACCAGTGAGTCAAACGGAAGGATTCGGAAAGGTTTGATGAGGCGGAATTAATGAAACCAACTCAACTGCGATGGGAAAAAAGAGTTCCCAGTAAAGCAGAAAATTATTTAGATGACCGTGTACTTCACAAATTGTTTATAGGCCTGAGCTTGGGTACAGTGGAAAGAACATTGGAATTAGTGACCTCAGTCCCAGGTCCCAGCCATAACATGTGCTGGCACTTCGACCTCAGACAAGCCTCTGAATCCTTCTAATCCTAGCTTCCCCAACTGAAAAAAAGGGGATGGTAACACATCCCTCTCTAGATTATAATGCACATCAAAGGAAATAGCATGTAAGAAAGTCTTTTGAAAATTGCCTTTGCCATACAGTAGGGCATCTAGAAATAGCATGGTTAGAGTCCACGTTGTGAAAACTTTTAGCTCAGAATTTTGAGCAATTAGGTGCTCCCTAGCAAAATGAAGGGCAGGGCATGGAGAGCTTGGAGAAGGTTCACAAGAGAGCCACAAAGATGATTAAAGAGATGGAAAATCAAAACCATGCTTAGGAAAGGATAAAAGAACCGAGTTCATCCTGCTCGGAGAAGACAAGTCTACAGGGTAATTTAATCTTTGTTTACAAGCACACACAGCCTGGAGTCCAGCTGTTCTTTCCAACTGACAGAAGAGAAGAAAGTATCGTGGACTCTCGCCACTGGCAGATTTGACATGTGACGTTTCAGATCACCGTGCATGACTACGAAGGTTCATGACATGTCATAATTTGTATTTTTTTTCTAAGCCACAAATTCTAACCACAGGTGTGTGGCGGGAACCCATCAGCTGTCAGTGACTGAGCCTTTCCAACCAACCAACATGGAAATCTCAGTGGGAATGTGCTGTTCTCCACTAATTGTCTTTCACACAGTAATTCTCTGAAATAGCAATAATAATTGCTAACTTTAAGTGTTTACTCTTAAACAAGCTGGGTGTGCTAAGAGCTTTATGGGCAGTATTTCATTCCATGGAGAAAGGAAATGAGGCATGAATAGGTTAAGTAACCTGCTCAAGGTCACCCAGCTAGTAAGCAGAGGAGCTCTAGGATTTTGACCCAAAGCCCAAGTTCTTAAGAGCTGCAACAAATTTTCTTTGTGAAAAATGGCTCCCAAAATAAAGTCACCAGCCAATGCTGATGAGAGCAATGAAAGCAAAGTGAAGAATTCAAATGGTGATGGTCCTTACCAGAAACCAAAAGTTTCATCAAATTTTGGTGTGGATGATATTTTTGACACAAACTAGACCACCTCAGAACTTGACATTCCACTCACTATTGTATTAGCACATTTGCAGATTTTCTAGATCTTCAGCCTTTATCCAGCCTTCCTGGTCTAATTCAGGTTGGACTCAGGTCACCTTCCTGCCAATGCTTGTCTAGGACACTCTCTCCCTTTCCTGCAGCCATCTGTGCTTGCTGTCTACACAATAAAATTAACTCGGCATCACATATAATCCTGCTTTCTATTTGTATCTTCCCATATTCTTACTGTTTTCCATACTCTTATTACAGTACATTCACTTTCTGGGTAAATTCTTCACTTCTTTGCCACAGTGCCTGAGATGAACCCAATCTGAGTGTGAGCCTGTGAGTTGGTGCTGAAATAAGAAGAGACGTCTATATGAGGCCGAGCTGTTACCCAGAGGGGTTAGAAGCAGACTCATTGGGAGTGGGAATTCAAAATCAAATCGAAGAGAAAGCCAAGTCCAAGACCAGAAGCACAATCTCCAGACTCTGTTAGTCAGAAGTCACTGTCAGGAAAAGACGCAAAAAGCCAGAAGCCAAGGAGAAGAACAGGGGTGGGCAAGAAAGAGTAACGAGAGTCCCAACACAGACACAAACAAAACAAGCAGACATGGCAAGGCTCACTCACGCTGGGACACATGGCTTGGAGGCAGTTTTGCCAGCTTAGAAACACAGGATTGGGGCAGACTCTGTTTGTCCAGAAGGAGGAACCATGACACAAGCCAGGACAATGCAATATGGTCTCCTACCACAGTGGTAAACACACCATGCTGTGGAATCCCAGGGAAAGAGCCCTCAGAGGAGTCTTACTGGAGAAGGTGAGGCTTAGACTAAGTTTTGAAGGAGAGCTAAGTGAAAAACAGAAGGAAAAGTATTCTAGGAAGAGAAATAGTGCAGGCAGAGACCCCTACCATTGTTGTAAAGGGGTCAGAGAAGCCAAAGGTTATTGCGCCAGAAGTTTTTTGAGATAGAGCCAAGATTTAGAAGACCAGGGCTAACATCCCACACAAACGAACAGGGGCAGGAGTACATTGAGTTTGATTAACCAACAGCCAAAGTCAGCCGGCATCAGGGGAAGATTCTGAGTGCCCCAATGGGAAGCCTTGCCCCTAAGCGAGAGGGAGCCCCTGAAGAGAGGAATCCCAGGAATCATCAGGCAAGCATGAGCACAGAGGACTGCGAGGCAGATGCCATCCAGCCACAGGCCAGCGCAGAGGCCATACCCAGGAGAGAAATTATAATAGTCCAAAGGCAACGTGATAAACACACACACACACATACACACACACACACATACACACACACACACATACACACACACACACACACACACACACACACACACAACAAAAGGGCCTGGAAAGAGAGTGCAAAGAGTAAATAAAAGTAAGAAGAGTCAACAAAACCAGAAGTATTCCCTGAGCTCCTAGGAGAATCAGATACAACTGCTCCCAAGGGCAGAGCTCAGTGTCCTTTTGTCTTCTGATTGGAGCAGTGAGAGAACGGGGAAGAGAATTACAGGCATTCCCCAACCTAAAATGCCAGATTAGGCTGCCCCTGGACAAGCGATGATTTGCCCAGTGGCCTGTGTGGTCATCTGCCTTCTCAGCCTGCTGCCTCTGATATTAGAAATTATATTAATATCTTATATTAGTATATTACATATTCTATGTTGTATTATAATATATATACATACTATGCAGAGTCAATATATTAATAGCATTAGAAATGATATTATCATTAGGCTACATAATTAAATTATCTAATTATCATTAAAATAGCAAGAGAAAAGAGTACAGTGTCAGAACTCACATTTTAAAACCACAGGCCCAGGTTCAAGTGTGGTACTAGCTGTGTGATTTGCTTGTGTATCTGTCTCCCGGTTCATAAAATAGACCATGGTGCAGGGTTGTTGTGAAGAGGAGACAAGATCACATGTTTCAGCCAACCAAGTTACCACCAAGTTGTGGTGGTAGCTGGTGTCTGCCCCTGGACTAGAAGTCTAGGCAGCCTAAAGGCCAGTGACCAGAGCAGAAACACTGGACTGGTGAGGAAACTACATGTAGTTTTTTTTTTTTTTTTTGAGACAGAGTCTCACTCTGTTGCCCAGGCTAGAGTGCCGTGGCGTCAGCCTAGCTCACAGCAACCTCAAACTCCTGGGCTCAAGCCTCCTGCCTCAGCCTCCTGAGTAGCTGAGACTACAGGCATGTGCCACTACACCCAGTTAATTTTTTCTATTCTTTAGTAGAGAAAACTGCATGTAGTTTCAACCCAAGCCCTGGAGTCCTCTTGAACTATCAGGGGAAATGCAGATGTGTTGGGTCTCTCTGGAGCAAGCGAAGTTTCCCTTCTGCGGACTATTTGATAACGGTGATCTGCAAACGTCAGGGAAGCTCTACAAAGAAACAAGCAGAGAACACAAAAAGTGTTTTGGAAAAATCTTACTGGCCACAGTGAGATTGAGTGACTTTAAAAGAAATGTATTTGCTTTTCGTGGCATAAAATACCTAAGGATCAAATGAGTGTGACAGACACATAGAAATACAGTTGACCCTTGAACAACATGGGGCTTAGGGTACTGATCCTCCGCAGTCAAAAATCCACTTACAATTTTTGACGCTCCAAAAACTTAACTGCCAATAACCTACTGCTGACCGGAAGCCTTGCTAATAACATAAACAATTAACACATATTTTGTATGTCGTATGTATTATATACTGTATTCTTACAATAAAGTAAGCTAGAGAAAAGAAAATGTTATTAAGAAATTATAAGGAAGAAAGAATGCATTTATAGTACTGTATTTATCGATACCATAAGTTTACGTCATCTGCTTACAAGATGAACCATCTATCTGAAGTGGGAGCAACAACAGCTGCAGACCTCAATCTACGGTCCTTATTAAGCAATTTGACTTTTTCCCATAAGGTCATGACTTTGCTTCTTGGGAGCACTTCCAGCATCACTAGTGGCACTTCGTATGGGTCCCATGGTGTCATTCAAGGTTTATGATATTGCACTAAACACGATGAAAAATACGAGAGAACTTGGAGAGATCACTTTTTACTGCATTTCAAAATTTACCAGAGAGATAAACTGCTCACACAGAGATGTTAGCATCGCTGCGTTTTAAGCAGATGCTCACACTTGAGCTCACCGTAACAGCAACAGGAGGTGGCTACTGAATTATTACAATAGTACAGTATGTACTACACTTAATTTTATGCAGTTATGATTTAATACTGCATCTTTATGTTTGTTTACATTTCTCTCAAGTGCAAATGGCACCATGTACAGTCTGTAAGTGTGTATGTGTGTAAGTTTTGAAGAATTTTAACTTTTTCTAATAGATTTGTGTATATTTTATAGTAGTAAATGATAAAATAGTCTAGTATATACATATATTTTATGCATTCATGACATATCTGATTTTTTCTTATTTTTTTTTTCCATTTCTAGGCAACAGTTTTCATCTTTGAGTTTCTTCAATCGTCTCAAGTCTTCAAAAATTTTTTCAATATGTTTACTGAAAAAAAATTGCATATAAGTAGACCCACGCAGTTCAGATTGTGTTGTTCAAGAGTACTGTACCTATTTCAGAAATGAGTTAGAACATGATTAGGATTCCTTACTTACAACATAACTGCTTTATTTCCTGATAATGAAAACAGCATTTGCATTAAGTTGAATTCATTTGTTCAAATGTCACTGTGTTGTAAAATGACTCTTGCCCCAGAGAGAAGAATTTAAGAGCTCATCTCCTATCAATTACATGAAAACCCAGGAAAAGGACTTAAGCAAACCACTGCTCTTACCGACACCTCTCACTGATCACTTAGAGACTCTCTGCTACAGAATAATCCTGCCTCAAACTTCTGAGCCATTTCCTGCTCCCAGGATATATGTAACATTGAGAAATACCAACAGATTTTAGCAGATTTAGCAAAACCTAATTAAAAAGTTTAAATTTTTTTCTAAAAATTAGGTGCTCTCTTCCAATGCCAAATCGAAATCATTGCTTAATGTCTATTCCTCTGATGACACTCCCACCAGTGTGTGTAATCTAGAGCCCAACAGATTTCTCCTCTATTTTCAACAGAACAGGTGACATCTTTTCTCAATTTCCTCATAATCATCTCTGCCCAGCAGGCCTAACACATTGCCCTTTTCCCTTAATTAATTCACACTTTTAAACACCGTATTTAATCAAATACAAACTCTTTAGCATACACTGCCTTCCTTGCAGACACTAAGAGCTCCATAAATTAGCTTCGAATGGCTAAATGATTGAGAGGTACCCTGGACCCCTCTACCTCTCTATGCTCATCTCCTTCTCTTGCCCTCTCATGCACTCCTCTTGGGCCACACTGGCCTCCTGTTTCTCAAACACACTTAGCAGAATTCCTGCCTCAGAGCCTTTGCACTTCCTCTTCCACTGGGCTCAATGCTCT
Source organism: Indri indri (assembly GCA_004363605.1). Classification (NCBI taxonomy): domain Eukaryota; kingdom Metazoa; phylum Chordata; class Mammalia; order Primates; family Indriidae; genus Indri; species Indri indri. Next base: position 6,929 of record RJWJ010015376.1, on the reverse strand, counting down.
TCCCTGTGATATCCATATGATTCATTCCCTGAGCTCCTTCAGGGCTGTTAGCATCTGTCAACTTAACAGATGAGGTCTTTCCCACTAACCAGATTCAACGCAGCATTCCCCAACCAGTCCACATCCCTGTGTACCGAACTGCCTTTCCTGCTCTGTTGTTCTCCACATCTAATATTTGCATATTTCACTGGTTTGTTTAGACAATTGTCAGACTCTTCCACATAGACTCCATGAGAGCAAGCATTTTGCGTGTTCTATTTACTGTGATGTCCACAATACCTAGGACAATGTATAGTACATGGGGAACACTCAACTAATATTTGAGTGAATGAATGAATGTTTGAATGAGAAGAAAACTTGTCAGAGTAAAACAAGAAATTACTAAGGTGTCTTGGTTAGAATTTCTTGGGAGAATTCTCTCTTTCCTGGGACCTGGCATGTGCACGTACACACAACCAAGTAAATGCTATTGTGAAATCATTCTTTCTTAGGTCTTTGGGTCATCCCATAAAGTATTTGAAACCCTAGGCCTTTAGCAATAAAGCCTGCTGATGTAACTTGATTATGACAGTATGATTTTAGGCACCAATGACATGCTCGAAATGTAACCATGTGGTTGGTTTCTAAAGGATTAGTTAGCATATGGTGAAATAACTTTTTGTCCCTGATAACATAAGGCCACCTTCCCCTGTAATCTAGCCTTCTTGACAAGAATGAGGATTCCACCCAGCTGGTTTCTTTAAGGAGGCCCTCTGCCTATCTTCCTACAAAAGCCTAAGGCAACAGTACAAGCAACCACCATTGCACCTGCTGGGACTGCTCTTAGAAATGCCCTCTCTCCTCCCGCAGGGCAATAAAGGACTCTTGTTTCTCCAGGATCTGCTCCCAACCCTTATCTAGAGTGAAAAGAAACCATTACCCTTAACTCCCCTAGGGATTGTGACACCTCCAGACCCTTTCCCCTATGAGTCTCTGGGAAGACAGATTTGTTTTACTATGAAAGTCTTTGTCTCTGTGCAAAAGGTCTGTTTTCCCAAAAGAAAAGGAATTTGCTTTGGTTTCTCCTTCTGGAACCAGAAAATCAGTCCTTTATTAAACTAATGTGCAAAGGGATAAAGTCACAGTGGCCCTGACCTCAAAATAACATCAATAAATATTTACTGGGTGTAAGACACTGTGCTAGCTGCCAGGAGGGAAGAAAAATGGATTGCTTTCCAAAGATCTTAATAAACATAGACTCATCTATAAAAAAAATATTAATTACCTATATAGCACCCAGTCGAGCCCATTCTTTCTGGTAAACACTGGAATCCCAGGACAGGTTTCTGAGAGGATCCTAACATTCCTGAATGAAATGGTAAATGAGACTTTTAATGGACAGATGGATAAATCCTGAGAAATGAGAATCAAACTTTATAACAAAAAGGAAGAGATGAATCCTGTTCTGGACCCCAGAGAGAGTAGGGATGGTGGGAGAATCAGGACTCACCCTCAAGTCCAGGGGAGTTTAGGGACATGGACCTCATTCTGTGGGAGGACACAGGGTTGTGTTTGGTAAAAAAATATTTTGAGTAGAATGCCAGGTATTGTCACTTAATTAAGCTCCAGCTTCTGGAAACTTCTGAACCTCTCACCTTCATTTTCCATTCTTGAACCCTGACAAGGAAAATGCCTTTTGATGGAATAAGACATTAAAGTACGAGGTCATTTATATAATTAAGAGGCTTAGTTTTGCATGCGCTCCGTTCCAAGAATCTTGGAGGGTTGGGCCAGTGCAAGCATCCTACTGTACCCCAGGATGGAACTAAGCCTTGACCTCTTGCGCCACCACCAGAATGAAGCTAAGACTCTGGGGGTAGAAAATGTGGGGAGTGAATAGAAGAAGGGATATCAGAGGGGGAAAAGGACCTCCAACTTCCATCCGAGACAACATTATGGGCAAAATAATTAAGGCTACACACCTCCGCAGGTGTATTCTAGATCAGGGGTTGGCAAACTATGGCCTGCCACCAGTTTTTGTAAATAAAGTTTTATTAGAACACAGCCATAATCAGTTTTTTTCTTGTCTGTGATACTTTCGTGCTTCAGAAGTACAGTAGTTGTGAGAGAGGCTATATGGCCCACAAAGCCAAATAAATTTACTATCTGGCCCTTTACAGAAAAAGGCTGCCAACCTCTGGTTGCAAGCGGGAAGGAATTCTGCCAGCTCAATCTGCACTTTTGGTCAGAAGAGCAAGATTATTCCACGTATTCCAGCTTTTTTCTTACCGCCTACGGCCCCTTGGTGAAATTGCCTGTAATTCCCCCAGCTCCCCTATCCATTTACATTAGGCCTAGAGTTGGAAGACTGTGTGCATTGGAGATGGACTCATCTGTGAAGCGAGCGACAGGAAGGAGAGATTAACACCACCTTCTTTAGAAATGAAAGACAGTACGAATATATTTTTTAAAAAGTCGTTCCCTATGCTCTTCTGTAAAGACTGAGTTTATTTTTCCTCCAATGTCTTGTGTGTTTCATCAATAATCACAATAGTCTTCATAACATTGTATATCTTTGATGATGTTTTCTGATTAAAATAAAAACAGCCAACACATATTGAGCTCTTACTGAATGCCAGTTGCCATTCTGAGAGCTTTATGTGAACCTCACTCTGTGGGAGGACGCAGATTTGTGTTTGGTGAAAAATATTTTGAGTAGGATGCGAGGTATTATCACTCAATTAAGCTCAAGCTTCCGGAAATTTCTGAACCTCTTACCTTCATTTTCCACTCTTGAACCCTGATAAGGAAAGTGCCTTTTAATGAAATAAGACATTACAGTGTACAGGTCATTTATATAATTGAGAGGCTTAGTTTTGTATAGGAGACTCATGACTGCCCCAGAGGGTAAGGACTCTCATCACCATCATTTTGCAGATGAGCAAACTGAGGGGGAGAGGAGTTAAATAATCTGCCCATGGTCAGACACACAGCCAATAGGGGAGCAGGGTTTCAAACCACTCCTGGGCCATGCCCTGGGCCACCATATTATTGTACTACTTGCCTCAAGAAACATGAAAATAAGCTTAACCAAAAATCTAAATAAGAAGTAAATTGTCATCAGCCATTCAATATTTAAGTATCTACTAAATGCTAATACCAAATGCCAATATTGAAGGACAATATTAATTTTTTATGTATATCAAGTAATCTATGATTTTTCAGATAAATATCTTGAGACCAATAAAACCTGTAACTGTTAGTAATTTTCATTCTCTTCTGGGTCTTTTTGGGAAATTTGATTTCTTTATTAGGTTAGGAAGTAGTTCTAGGTCATTCCTAACAAACTCAGTGGACTGTTATAAACCAGTGGTTTTCTTATTACATCTGAGGTACACACAGTGAAAGAAAACAAGGTAACTACAATATTTTTCCACCTTTTATTTAGCTATATTTATCAAGATACAGGCAAAACTTTTGGAGCTCCTGGGAACAGCATCTGGGCACCAGCAAGCTTGACATTCTTGCATTTCAAATTCTGCTGAATCATCAGGGGCCTCCAAGTAGCAAGTCTTTGTTTACAGATTTAAAAGATCAGCTAACAGTACAACTCATTCATGATATTTCAATTAAAAACTTCAAAGAAAAGTTTTTAAAATTAGAACCAAACTCCTAAAAGAGGAAGGAAATTGACTCTGCTCTGCCCCTAAGTTCTCTTCCAAAGAATCAGACCTGGAAGTTTCCAACAATTCCACCAAAATATTTCCCTCTAGCATCAATCAATATTATAAGGTCCACATACTATATCGTGGAGACTTTTATATCTATGTTTGGTTTTACGACAAATATAGTTTGAAAAAAGATTTTTGAAAAGACATGAACTGACAGAGACTTATAGTTTCTAGTCAGGCATGAAAGGAACTTGGAAGTCTTCACTCCATCCTAAAACAGGTAAAAAGCTGAACAAACTAAAAGTCAACACCTCTTCTTAGATCTGTCAGAGAAGGGAGGTCACAGACTAAGCTGCTGCCCCCTAAACTGGAGAGACCAACAAGCAGATACAGGGCAGAAACCCACAAGCAGAAACTCCTCAGGAGCCAGGGCTGAGGTAGGAAACCTGACCTGTAATCGATGAATTGCTGGAGGCTCAGCATGGACAAGTCTAACAGTTAAAATTCCAAGGCATCCAGTCACAGGGAATCCTAGACTTTTGTGAGTTTTAGCTCCTGGAGATTCACCAGGGGCTCACAATGAATATCAGAGAAAAATTCTCTCACCCTTCTAGCAGGGAGATGGGAAAAGGAACCATTTTGAAATACACCAGAGTACTCCATTCTTAACAAGTCCTGCCCTCAGAAGAAACTATTTTATGAGAGTCTAATCTGCTGGAGTTTTATCAAAGCCTAACCTAGCTGGGGGAAGGGATATAGTCAACTCTAGCTTTCTCCAGCCTTCCTAACTCACTCCATGAGGCCAGCATGACACTAATACCAAAATCAGACAAAGTCATTACAAGAAAAGTACAGACCATGAACACAGATGCAAATATTCTCAACAAAATATTAAAAAATTAAATCCAACGATGTATAAAAAGAAGTATACACCATAACCAAGTGGAATTTATCCCAGTTATGTAAGGCTGATTCGACATTCAAAAATCTATTAACATAATCCATCACATAAACAGGTTAAAGAAAAAAAGTTCGGTGATCATATTAATAGCTACAGAAAAAGTATTTGACAAAATCCAACACCTATTCATAATAAAAACTCTCAGAAAACTAGGAAGAGAGGATAACTTCCTTAACTTGGTAAAGAACATCTACAAAACACCTACAGCTAATATCATACTTAATGGTGAAAAACTTGAAGCTTTCCCACTTCAGGAACATATACCATATCAGGAACAAGGCAAGAATGTCCCCTTCCCACCACCCCTTTTCAACATCGTACCTAAAGTCCTAGCTAATGTAGTAAGACAAGAAAAAAAATAAATGATATACAAATTGGAAAGGAAGAAATAAAACTGTCTTTTCTTTACTGCTGACAAGATTATCTGCATAGAAAACCAGAAAGAACTGACAAAAAAAAAAAAATCTCCTGGGACTAATAAGCAATTACATCAAGGTTGTAGTATATAAGGTTAATACACAAAAGTCAACCACTTTCCTAAATACCAGCAATGAAAAGTGAAATTTGAAATTATGAACACTACCAGCACCTAAATCTTACCCATTCCTTGCTGCTTTCTGCTGGTGTGGGGACAGATAGTGCTACATTATGAGCAGAGTAAATCCAGACAGGTTGTTTTTCATTTATCTTGGGACCTGTCTCTACAGCTCTGCCATATTTTTGCCTTAAAAAAACTTTTTTAAAAACACATTACCATTTACATTAGTATCCAAAAACATGAGATACTTAGGTATAATCTAACAAAACATGTGCAAGCTCTATATGAAGAAAACTAGAGAACTCTGATTAAAGATACCAAAGAGGAACTAAATAAATAGAAAGATAGCCCACAGTCATGGATAAGAAGACGCAGTATTATCAAGACATCAATTCTTTCCAACTTAATCTATAGATTCAATATAATCCCAACCAAAATTCCATCAAGTTATTTTGTGGATATTGACAAACTGATTCTAACATTTATATGGAGAGATGAAAGTCCCAGAATAGCCAACTTAATATTGAAGAACAAAATCAGTGGACTTCAAGACTTACTGTAAGGACACAGTAATCAAGATGGAGTGATATTGGTGAAAAAATAGACAAATAGATCAAGGGAACAGAATAGAGAGCCCAGATATAAACCCACATAAACATAGTGAACTGATCTTTGACAAAGAAGCAAAAGCAATACAATGGAGCAAAGATAATCTTTTCAACAAACAGTCCTAGATGCAAAAAAATGAATCTAGACTCAGACCTTATACCTTTCACAAAATTAGCGCAAAATTGATCATAAACATAAATGTAAAATGCAAAACTATAAAACTCCTAGAAGATAACACAAGAGAAACCTAGATGACCTTAGGTACACTAATGATGTTTTAAATACAATACCAAAGGTATGAGCCATGAAAAAATAATTGATAAGTCAGGCTTCATTAAAATTAAAAATTTCTGCTCTGCAAAAGACAAGGTCAATAAAATGAGAAGATAAGACACAGGCTGGGAGAGAATATTTACAAAAGCCATATCTTACAAAGGGATGTTGTCCAAAATATATAAAAAAACTATTAAAACTCAACAATAAGAAAATGAACAACCTGACTTTAAAATGATTGAAAGACTTGAACAGATACATCATTGAAGAAGATACACAGATGTCAAGTAAGCACATTAAAAGATGTTTATGTTTATTAAAACATCATATGTAAGTAAGTCTTATACAGGGAGAACTACGAAACACTAAAAAAAGAAATTGTAGAAGATGTAAACAGATGGAAAAACCTACCTTGCTCATGGATTGGCAGAATCAATATCGTTAAAATGTCCATACTACCTAAAGTGATTTACAGAAGTAATGCAATCCCTGTCAAAAATCCCAGTATCATTCTTTACAGATCTGGAAAAAATAATTCTACACTTTGTATAGAACCAGAAAAGACCTCATATAGCCAAAGTGATCTTAAGTAAAAAGAACAAACTAGGAGGTATCAGTCTACCAGACTTCAAGCTGTGCTACCAGGCTACAGTTACTAAAACAGCATGATACTGGCACAAGAACAGAGACATTGACCTCTGGAACAGGACTGAGAATCCAGAGATGAAACCATCCACATATGGTAATCTAATCTTTGACAAAGCTGATAAAAATATACACTGGGGAAAAGAATCTCTTTTCAATAAATGGTGCTGGGAAAACTGAATAGCTACATGCAGAAGAATGAAACTGGATCCCCACTTCTCACCTCTCACAAAAATCAATTCAAGATGGATAA
>RJWJ010015375.1:0-36282 GCA_004363605.1 Indri indri | reverse complement strand
CCTTAAACTGATGGGCAATGGGCCAAATTAAGTATATGTATGGCCTCTTGGTGTTAAAATAAATCAGAAAAATTTACAACAAAAGTCTGAATTTCTGGCTTCCTTTGACCAATTTGGAGAGCTAGCAACCCTAAACCTCCATCGATGCATAGATATGGTTGGTATGGTTGGTCTTCTCCAATTAGATCCATTCTCCACTCAATGATAAGCAACATAGACACCCCTCTCTAGTGGCTCTTTATGTGGCCACCAGCAGAAAGTTCATCCTTTTCTCCAGAAAAAGGTGATTTGATAAATGCAGAACAGGGAAGAGCACTACTCTTTACTCATTCCCAAGTAGGTGGGTAAAACTGATCTACCTGAAGAAGCAAAAGCAGACACCCACTCCACTCCCCAGTTTGCCTAACCAATGTTTTCATACTGGTTTGATCTTACTAAAGTCTATATCGCTATTTATGTATAGTCTTGCTATTGAAAATCCTATGCAAAGCTGCTATTGTTGATTTTGTTCTGTGCTCTAAGAAGCCTTATGGTTTGTGAGAAAAATTTGAGTTATTTATGGAGATGGTAGTTTGTGTTGGATGAACCCCATTTTCTTACAACTTTATCACCTATGGCATGTGGTATCAGCCACAGAGTGACAGAGAGGCAGGACCACATATGCTAATGTTAGGAGGACATGGAGGAGAGTATTTAATGTTGGCATCAGGCCAGCTTACAACTGAGTTTTTTTCTTTTTGAGTATACATTCAAATGTTGACCAATACATTTGAGTAATTAAATTAAAGGTTCGTCATCTCTTATGGCTATAAATTCATCCCATAAATTCCCAGGCTTAGGAGAATACCCACAAACAACAAAAGGAAATGATTTAGCAATAATTTAGTTAATTTGGTCAATGTAGACACCCCAAATAGCTGTATCATATTCTGTTTTGAAATTTCAATTGTGCACTTTTTATTGTTTACATTGACTGAACTGAGCATAAAATTGCCAGATCACTTTATTCCATGTTTTACAGACACAGCATAAAAGGCAGATTAAGCAAAGAGATAGTATTTTTCTCCAGAAAGAGTGTGGGAATTTCAGGTTCTTATCAGACTTTGAAACCTGTAAATGTTAAATTATACTTGGTTGGCACTTCCTGTTTTCACTTGTCATTGAATATATTTTCTTCTTCTGAAGCCCCAAGTGAAGTTTTGACAGTTATATTTTTAATGCACTCTTATGGGAAGGGATATGGTGGAGGTGCAGCAGGAAAATATTTAAAAATTTACTCAAAAAATTTTTGCATCATTCAGCTCAAACACAGGAATAAACATGACTTACGTGAGACTTGGCAACTTACCATTCCTCTTTCAAAATAAAGCACATCCGAAACACCTTCATGGGCATGTATCAATTGGCTCATGTTGTTTGCTAGTTATTGTGTTATTACCTAATCTTATCCAGTCAGACATCCAGGAGGCCCTTTTCCAAGAGGTAGTATGATTCAGTGGATTAAGCACAGACCCTCAAGTTTGACACTTGGGTGCCGCAGACTGATTTACCAGACTCTTGGGAACATCAGCTAACGTTACAATGTCTGAGTTTTAATAAGGGATAATAGCTTTCTTTCCCCCACCTCCAACATAATGATATTGTAACAACTCAAAAATAAATTGCTGTAAAAGAAAATAATACAATTATTTTCAATATGATAAGAAGTAATTGAATGTATATACAGACAATATTTATAAGAGAACGTAATAACAGTGACTCAATGTTCATCTCCACCTGACTCCAACACGTGTGATCTTTCTTATATAAGCAGTAACTCTCACATAAACAGTCTTTACTTCTTATCTGATCTGTGAAATGGGCTTTCTAGGTTAATTTAAACTCCGCTGAGTTGGGGATAGTGTCCCATGTGTACACACTTTTAATCTGTGGCTAAAATCTCCTTCCATGTAAAGCCTCTCCAACATCCTCCCCACTCAATATCCTGAGTTGAATTTGCTCTCTTGTTGGTGACTCCACTTCAGAAGCTGGACCCCAGATTTGCATATTTCTTTTTCGTTTGGGCTATCCCTACAATGAGTGCCTTGAGGCCAGGATGCAACTTCCTCATCCCTTTATCCCTCAGGGCAGGTAGAGTACCTGGTTCCCAGCTACCAGCTGAATACATGATTATCGAATGAATAAATCTACCCATTAAGCAATGGCATTTTGATAACCATTTATTCAGTGAAGCTAAGTTACTTTACCTCTATGGACTTTAGACTTTTCCATCTGTGAAATGAGGATTTGGACTAGCTAGTAAAACAAAACAAAACAAAACAAAATTTGCCTTACAGGTCCAAAATTTGACTCTATAATTTTATATATTGTGAAACAAGGCAAATACACATAACCTAAGCTGTTTATGGTGCCTTTGTGTAGATGATGTGGGAAAACAGAAAGATTCCAAGTTTGACTTATTAAAATATTATTGTTTAATTTGTATTTATTGCTGTATTTATACTCATGTGTATTTCAGAAAGTGTTACTAAATAATGAAAACTAATTAGGCAATCAGACATTTGGGAGACTGTTTATTTTTATACATATACTTGGTAGGATGGCCTCTGAGAATTATAGCAAGAAAATGAACAATGACTTAAATAATATATTTACAATAAGAAGTTATTATAACATGACTACTGACTCCATTCTTTTAAAGATGCAAAGGATTGGCCAAGAAGCAGTGTGAGAGCTTCCCTTTCTTTAGAGCCTTTTAAGGTGCTGAAAGTCTTGTTTCTTCTCTTCCCAGGCCTGACTTGCCTTGGGGAGCTCAAAGCTGAAGGGCCTGTTTAGCTGATACTATTTACATGTGCTGACCAAGGTTTATATCCCAATTGCTTTTAGTTGAGAAAGCAAAACCTTTGAAACTTTTAGTGATGCCTGTTCCTGGATGTATTTATATTTGAGACTCTTCCTTATCACACCTTTGTTTCCATTTTGGCCTCTTTTGCTTCTTCCTTTGCCGTGACACTTGTTCATTCATTCATTCGCAAACATAGACTGGGTACTTTTTATATACCAAACATTTTGTTCAATTCTGGAAATAGACAAAGATATGCTCTTTACCTTCTAAAACTTACTGCCCAGTCTCATTTTTTTTTGGTTTTGGGGTCTTTTCCATATTGGTCCTTTGCTAGTTGTAGCCTCTGGGCTATACTTATACTTTGAATGCTAGCTTTTGACTCTTAGCTTTAAATAATTGAAACCCAAATTCTATTAGATATTTGTAAAAGTCAACCTGCCTAAGCTGTCTTTAGCCATCAGTTAATAGTTATGACCACTTAACGTTAGTCTTTCTTTCATTTTCCAAGTGTCTATTTTTCAAAAAGACATTCAAAACTAGGACGATGCCTTTGCAGCTTTATGCTTTCTGGTAACCACGTCCCCGATCTTGTTTGATTACTACATTTGGGAGTGAATGTCAAAAGGGAAATTTTTATTTAGGTTGTAAAGTCTGCCTCCTCCCTTAACTAAACTCTGTTTAAATCCTCTAATGAGGCTATGAACTTCCTGCTTCCATTTCTTTTTTCTTTCTCCCCAGCAGTTATGCAGGTGGGAGACAAAAGACTCAGATGTCCATTTGAAACTCATGTGATAGTTAGTAGAGAAATTATTACAAGCTTCCAGAGTTGAAGATGGATAAATAGCTTATAGTTGTTACACATATCTAAGCCAAAGGAGAGGGAATATTAGGAAAAGACCATTATAAGGAGCCATAAGACTCTGTTTGAACCAAAGAGGAATTTTGGGTAAATGGGCTCTATTAAAATTTGATTTTGACAGTATTTTTCAAAAACAAGAAAAGTGAATGTTTTGATTCTTTAGTGCTTCATATATTTCCTCTTCCCCTCAAACTTGGTGGTTTAAAACAATAACTGTTTTATTATATCTCCTAATTCTCTGGGCTGACTGGGTTCAGTTGGGTGGTTCTTCTGTTCTGGATGAAGTCATCTGGGGCCGCAGCTAACGTGGAGTTCAACTGGGCCATGGCATCCAGCATGGCATACTTATGTAGTGCACTGTTGATGGTAGCTCAGCTGGGCCCATCAGCTAGGAGCCTTGACTCTCCTTGAGGCCTCCTATGCTTCTCCATATGGCTGCTTAGGCTTCCTCATAGCATGGCGGCTGGAATTCAAGAGGCAGAATGTGGAAGATGTCAGTTCTCTTAAAGGCTAAGCTTGGAACTGGCACAACTTCACTTCTGCCATATTCTATTGGTCAAAGCAATTATAAGCCCAACTTATATTCAAGGGGGTGGAGAAATAGACTCCACCTTTCTGTGGGGTCAGTGACATAAAATTTGTAGTTATTTGTAATCTTCTGTAGTAAGGCTATGTGTACTAATAAATATAAAAGCTAATACTTGAAAAAAGAGAGGGGCATAAAAAGACTAGGAATTCGAACATAAGGTGTCTTCTGACTGCATGCGATATAAAGGGAGAAACTAGCTGCATGATGATCACATTCAGGTTGGCTCAAGGAAAGGTTACCTTAGACCAGTGGTCCTCAAACTTGAGTGTTTATCAGAATTACAAGGAGGGCTTGGTAAAACACAAATTGCTAGGACTCACTCCCAGAGTTTCTGATTCAGCAGGCCTCAGGTGGGACCTAGGCACTGATATTTCTAGCAAATCCCCAGCTGGTCTTGGGAACCACACTTTGAGAACCACTGCTTTAGACTATACAGGACCAGAAAAAGTGAAAAAATAAAAAAGAGAAAAAGGGAAATACTATTTTTCCTCTAATGGTATTTTAAAAAGCCCAGTATCAGTAGCTTAAATTTAAGTTTCAGGCCACAACAAACACATTAACATATGGACTTTATGTTTGTCAGGGTAATTAATCCTAGTGCCACAACGTCAACCCTGAAGTCTCATTAGCTTAACACAGCAAAGGTTTCTTCTCACTTATGTAAAGTTCAGTGTGAGTCAGTAGCTTTCTTCTCTGTGGCACTACACCATCTGGAACACATGACCTTCAATGTTGCTGAGGCAGGGGAAGGAAAGAGAAGAGAGAGATGAACAAGGCGCACTGGCTCTTAACTGCTTCAGCCTGGAAGAGACCCAGGTTACCTTGTCTCAGAGTCCATTGGTCAGAATTAGTCACATGACCCCCAACTAAGTGCAAAGGAAGCTGGGAAATGTAGGGGAGCATATGGATAGCTGTAGCCCTACTTGTTTCTACCACTGTGCACAATTGACTTTAGTGCCCTGTATTCTGTGAGTAGGCACAGCAAGAAGTGGAGTTTAATGAGCCCTTAGAACTGTAGGTACACTTATGCTTATAATTACTCCAACATTATTATAACTTTAAAATGGTTATCCTCTGTAAGTAATCTATGGTTTTATTATGAATTTTATATGTGGCATTAAACCAACAAGTGCCTAATGATATCACTATCTCAAAACAAAATCTGTTGTAAAAAAATTTTTTTCCCCTGTTACAAATAATTGGTAAGCCCCGGTTATCAGGTTATTTAAGTTGTTCTGTTAAAGACTGATTCAATAAGACACCGTCTCTTTTTCTTTGCGGATTTTGCCAACCACGTAATTCTTTAGGTAATTGTCAAAGTGATTACTTACACTGCTGGATTCTAGACAGCCTGTGCCGATTGGCGACAGGGCATTATCAGGACTTTAAAACCATCTTGTGGGCATTTTTTAAAACAAAGGAATGAAATTCATTTTTATCCCATTCACATAAATCCCACTGTGAGCTCAGTATAATCAAATATGGTACAGAATATTGTCAGTGAGAAACAAAGCAGAATTTTGGTTCAATTTCTTCATCAGATTCCTTTTTATTGCAGTTGTCTACCTTTGTCTGGAATTCTTTTCTTATGATGCCTTCACAAAAATTGACACTGGGGGTGAGCAGGACTGCTTGCCACAGAAAGACTCCTTGGTCATGAGAAAACAGTTGCTAATTTTCTTCTGCTGATGGGAAGAGAGATTTGGCAGATAAAACCTCAGGAACATGCTATATACTTAGTCTCAGCAGCTTTGAGGCAAATTTCCATTTCAATTTTGTCTCTTCAATTCTGCAGGCTTAATCAACTCCTCTGATATGTTGAAACAATATGATAATGAGATATTTTCTGTGGAAACATGCTTGACTGTGACTAGTAGCAGTCACCTATCTGTTCAGCAAACTAAAATCCTGTGTGTCATGATTATTAGAAAGCTTCTGAGTTTTGTACTTTGATGCCTTAGTTGTGTGGTCTTGGTTTATACTTAGACTCTTCGTAGGATTATTTTCCCCCCAATTATTCAGTGGTTACCAGACAGGCAGCTTCTTTAAATGAATAAGTGACAGATCAGCATTACTCTTCCCACCGAACAGATGAAGAAACTGAGACAATTTCATGACTAGCCCAGCGCGTCCTGGTGAGTCAGGGGCAGAGTTAGGATTAAACTTCGGTTTATACGCTCAGGCCAAAGCACCTTGTGTAATTCTGACGTTAAATTTCTGGAAGGAGGGACACTCTCTTAGTTTCATATTTGCTAGAAAAACAGAATCATGTGGAGTTATAAAAAACCAGAGACTATCTAAATCAAGTTATCCAATCCATTTTGAAAGTGCGGTTGCAATATCCTATCTGAGTTGGGTGCAGAAATACTTGGATATACACAGAAGGCTGCGTAATGTAGTGGAAAGAGCAAGAGGCTCGAGTTGGAAGACACGGACTCCAGTGAGAGCTGTGTGACCTTGGTCATGTCATTTTAACCTCTCAAGAACCTCAGTGTCTTTATTTGCAAAGTATGAGGTGTCAGAGTTGACATTCTCTAAAGTCTAATATTGCAAAATTTTAAAACTATTAGATTTGTGTTTGGAAGGCTCCTCAAATTCAATCAAAGTTCCCATTCTTTTAAAGATTCATTTTTAAGTGGAAATTGTTATGAGAGCCAGTTTCCTTGGCTCTGACTTGGCATGTGGAATCCTCTCTCTGTCATCAGCTCTGCTGAAGAGCACAGAAGGGAATCGGGGAATGAGGCTTGTCCGTGAAGAGGCTGGGTGTGTAGAGCAGGCACGAACTTGTAAGGCAAGGCTCTCTCCACAACCCTGCTTCCCATTCTTCCCAGGGCTGGAAGTTGAACTCTAAACCACCTCCTCCCACCTCACAGTGCCTTATTGATGGATAGAAGACATTTTTGCATGGGGAGGGTGTTTGTGAGGCTATTTTGCTAGCAGCCCTTGCGTCCACTGCTATCGCTGTGCCCTTGGTCCGTTTGCCATGGAATGAATGAATGTGGGGGAATTTGCTTCTTCAGCTTCTTTCTCTCTCCCTACTCTTTTGCCAAGTGAGAAGAACCTGGCATCAGCCTCATTGAAATGCAACGGTGCCTGCCTGTTTCTCCAAGTCTGCCCCCACAAAAGGGAGCTTGATCAGACTCATCAAGGGCCAGGCATGGGGGTTAGAGGCACTTTGAAGGGTTTTCTCTGCCGAGGCCCAGGTTTATTTCTAAATATCACTGACCCAGAGGCCAGTTTCACATCCTGCAAAAATCGCTCCGAGAGTATGTGTCAGCAGAACCGGCATTGCATGTCTAGACAAAGAATTGATATTAGCATCATCAGCCAGCATCCAATCTGTTAACTCTTGTGTAAGCATTTGCTGTCTGTGCCCCAGGCATCGTGGGGCATTAAATGAAAACTTTAGCTCTCAGATTTAGAATTGGGTCTTTCAGGAGGTTCTTTCAAGGGAAGGAATCACAAGATACCTTATTTCAAGATCTGATATTTTATTGATAAATATGAAAGCCTCCTCATATTTTTTTTTCTTCTTCAGTAAAATGGTGGCTGTATCATCCTATCTTCATTCTATTGTATATTTGTTATTTCAAGAATTATTTATCAAGCACCCACTGAGAGCTTATTATGTAGGGCATTTGACTGGGCTCTTCTGATACATTGGCGAATAAAACAGCCAAGGCCCCTACCTCCTGGAGTTTATATCTTACAGGAGAGACTGATCACAAACAAGAGTAACAGGATCTTTCTGTCTCAGTTTCGGCTGAGGCACCGAAGAACAAAGCAGTAGGTGTCGGGTTCCTCAGGCTCTAAGTTGAGGTGCTGGACTACCTCTACAGGACTTGAGAAAGGTACCTCGGAACTGGTTCTGCCAGTCTGAACCCATCGTCTTCCTCCAGGGCACTGAAGCGAAGGCTAAGTGTTCCTGGAGGTTCAAATGCTGGTAGAGAGGGTTTCTTGAGGAGACTTGTCACTGTGCTGTGTGGTTCCCCTCACTGCAGGGAGGGCATACTGTCCCCACACTCAAACCTAGTGAACCTAGGAAACCACGCCGAGAGAGCACTGTTCTGTGTTCCCTGGAGCGTGGGGGACTTGGGAGCTGGCATCTGAGGCATCTCGGGCAGAGGCAGGGACAGCAGAGATGAGAGAGTCGAGTCTGTGTGGAGAATGGTCAGCACCTTCAGAGTCAACTGGGCAAGGATTGACTCTGAGGAAGGAAAGATTGGGTCATCTTGAAAGTGACTTGACAAGGAACAGCTATGGAGGAAGGAGGTGACTCTGGAAAAGAGGTGGGCCTCTGGACCGCAGTGGCCAAGTGGGAAAGAGGGGGAAATTCCTACAGCACCAGCCAGAAAGGACTTTGGCTGATGAAGCAGCCGTGGGTAAAACATTGCCATGATGGGGGGCTGGGTCTCTGAAAACCCCATAAAGTGCAGGCCTGGGAAGCTTGGGTGCCTGCCAGGTACGGAGGCACCAACCCCAGATTACAGTGGTTTCTGACAAATTAGACCCACCTTCCCTTCTCCTTCTCTGCCCACTGCCTCCCTACTCTGAAGGGTTGAACTGACAGCTAGAAAGATGGGAGGAGGTGGAGGGAGGAGGAAGCTGGGAAGGCCGCCTTCCTGACGAGCTTCCAAGCCTGAAGCTGATCTGAGCTGGGAGAGGGGAGAAATTGAAGGTTAACTTAGGTTTGGAGTTTGAATATTAAAATCACTTGAGAAAACAGAGTATTTGTTTATGACCTGGATATGACTGGGCCAGTGACGAGACTGGCAGGAGACCTTCATCTAGAGACAGGGAAGAACATGTGAAGGCAGCAGATTCAAAGGGGCAGAGGTAAGAGAGGATAAATTGCTTTCTGTTTGCATCACATTGATCCCAGTTCCTTTACTAGCATAACTTAGTTATGTTAGCACATAAATAGAATGTATTAAACTGTGATGCTGATTAAGGTGGTGCACCTGTATTCCCAGCTACTCGGGAGGCTGAGGCAAGAGGATTGCTTGAGACCAGGAGTTTGCGTCCAGCCCGGGCAACGCAGCAAGAACTTGTCTTTAAAAAAATAATAATAAAAGAATTATAAAACTGTACTGTTAAAGGACAGTAGAGAGGGGTGGTACTGGTGGGGAGCCTGTTTAGGTAGGACAAAAATAAGGATAACCCCTCAGGAAACGATATTTAATGAATGAGCAGGAGCCAGCTGTGCTAAGTGCTTGGTGAGATTTGGGGTTCGGGGTGCCTCCAGGGGCCAGGCAGAGAGGACAGCAAGCGTACGGTTTATGTGAAGACATATGAACAGCATCCAATAAGCATTTGGGTGGCTTCAGCCAAGACATTTTCATTCTTTGTGCAGGGCACTGAGTTAAATGCCGTCTTACAAACAGGATAAATGCCTGCTTCACTGAAGTTTGAGGTATAATTGATTAACCTTGAGAAATAACCCACTTTGACAAAAGGTAAGATCTAAAGGCTGTAAAGACTGAAGAAGCTCCTCCCCTCTGCCCTAAGCTCCCGCTGACCCCAGGTGACATTCTCCTTTTCTGACTATTACCATGACCAGCAGCCTGTCCTATTGCGCTGGTTACCTTTTATGGAGTGTGGGGGCAGCTGGGTGAAGAAACACAGAGCTCCCTTGACAGTCCCGGGAGAGGGGGAGAAAAAAACTTCTTCACTCATTCTCGGGCCCTGTCGATGTGGAAGGATTAGAATGCGCTCCTTGTTGGAAGCGTGCCATCCAAAGTAATAGAGGTAAGATGTCAACAACTCTGTCAGTAGGGGCAAGTGTCATCCCTCGCATTGCCATGCCGATTGGAAAAGCAGCTCGCCTTTGCTGACATATGTTTTGTTCACTCAGGAAATAAAAAGAGCAGAAAGATGAACTGGTGGCCCGGGGAGAGTCTCTGCAGGAATGAGGACTCATCCATTTAAAGCTTATATCCTGGGCAGACGGTGATCTCAGCGAGAGCCTGCACAGGTGGCACTCTGCCATGCCTCGCTGGGCTTCCAGCTGGCACTTGGTCTCCACTAGGGGATGGAGTATCTCTGGGCAGAGCAGGGAGCAGGGCCCCAGGGCCCGTGGGGGCTTCCAGGAGAGGAGGACTGACTGACAGCCCTTGCTTTCAAGGAACTCTGCCTGCTTGGGAGACAGGACCTGTGTCACCGACACGTCCCGTGGTCACATGCAGAACCCACCAGAGGAGGTGAAGAAAGAGGGAAAATATGCCTCCTGTGAATAGCAGGAAAAGACAGTGCTATCGAAATTGCCAGAGATTTCCATATCTCTAGTTTTTAATTGTATCTATTTGCTTTCCCAATAACACATGCTCAAAACAAAGAAACTGTCGAGTACTGTGTAAAAAAAATCAACTATTTTCATTTTAAAGAATACTTTGTAAATAGGGAAGGGACCCCTGAATTTCGGAGGAAAGAGTCGGTGCTAGGTACGTCTCTCCTCTTTCCCCATTGGGGAGAGCGGTAATTCGCCCCATTAGAACCTGCGCCTCTTACAGAGGAGCTGATCTCCGAACAGGCTGCCTGACACAGAAAGTGCTCATTAAACGTATTTAAATATCAAGCCGAGGAATTTAGAAATCTAAAAATTTTTAGAATTTTTTGAAAATGTGTGTTAGAGTTCTTTGTAACTAGTTGGTCTTGCCAGTACCGTACATGGATATCAGACCTTGAGATACGCCGCTTGGGACGTGAGGCAATCTGGCTACCTGTCACCCTGCTGATCGCCAGGGTTGATTGCGCCGTTCTGGCTGGCTGGGCGGCTGTCCCCTTCCTGCCTCACCTCTCCAAGTGTGTACCTTCGGAAGCTGCATGCTCGGCTGAAGAGGACACCTTCGCTGATAGAGGAGGACTGTTTTCAGTCAATGGTTTACAAGTAGCGTGCTCCCCTGCCGGAACCTCCAAACAAGCTCTCAAGATACGCTTGTTGATACTCTTTAATTTAAAAATACAAATAAAAAGTATGTCAAAAATTTCAAAAGTCAGTCTTTAAGTTGATATTGTAGTCCTTGGTTTTTTGTTTTTTGCTTGACAGCGAATTAGAGTAAAAAGAGCATGAGAATTCGGGTCAGGCAAACCCGAGTTTGAACACTAGCCCTACAATCCTCAGACCTAGGGTCTGGGACCCTCTTCTAGATCCCCACTTTGAAGGGTTCACTCTGACCTTCTCAAAGGTACAGCCCTCCTCACAGAGAGACGTCCCAGTGGCCAAGAACACACGTTCACCTGAAACCTCTGTCCCCATGCTCTCAGGACTCTGGAATGCCCTGGCGCAGGCAGCTGGAAGCACACTTCTCGGGACTGCCCAGGTTGAGAGCAGGCTGGCTGGTGCAGGATGGGGCCTGACAGGGGTGAGGGGAAAGGGAGGGTGGAGGACCAGGCTGGGGGACCTCCATTTACACTCTTGCATGGGGCCCTAAAAACGTCAGGGGCAGGTCCCTCGCATCTGGCCCCTGGTTGGTTACCCTGCTTGCAAATGACTTGTTTTCTGAAGCTCATTTTCCTCTTTGAGAAAAAGTGTATAAGAATTCCTATCTTACAGATTTTAAGGATCCAATTAGAGTATTATATAAAAATAATTATACCAATCATAGTAAATAAATACTTATGATTGTTATCAACCTTGGCTAGAGTTTCAGGCTAAACTGAAAATATCTGTTGAAGTTACCATATAACAGAAATGCATTACTCATTATATTACTAGCACTAATAGTATTTTAGGTACATGGTCCCTGATCTGAAACCTTTGGGACCAGATGTTTTCAGAATTCAGAATTTTTTGGGTTTTTGAAATCCAAATATTTCTAAATACAGAATAAGCCATATATAGCATTACATCTGGAATATTTGAGGCAGGGTCTCAATATATTATTATTATTTGAGGTTATCAAATGCATTAATATTTCCACAGCAAAATCTATTGAATGAATATGTGTCATAAGTAAAGACCATAAGTAACCTCGTGTCAGTTCAGGTCACTTTTTAAAAAAATAACTTTTTATTCGTGATCAGCCTGAAAAACATAGTGAGACTCTATCGCTACCACAAATAAATAAATAAATTAGCAGCCACCGTGGCGTGTGCCTGTAGTCCCAGCTACTAGGGAGGCTTAGGCGGGAGGAACATTTGAGGCCAGGAGTTTGAGACCAGCCTGGGCAACATAGTGAGTCCCCATCTCTATAAAAAATAGAAAAATTAGCTGGGCATGTTAGCACATACCTCTAATTTCCAGCTACTAGGGAGGCAAAGGCAGGAGGATCGCATGAGCCCAGGAGTTTGAGGTTGCTGTGAGCTATAATGACACCACTGCACTCTAGCCCAGGCAACAAAGTGAGACCCCATCTCAAAACAAAACAAAATAACTTTTAAAATTTTTGAACAGTTTTAGATTTTCAGGAAAATTGCAAAGATAGTACAGAGAGTTCCTGTATATTCTGTATGCAGTTTTCCCTATTATTAACCTCTTACATTAATATGGTACATTTGTCACAATTAATGAATCAATATTGATACATTAACTAAAGTCTATACAATATTCAAATTTCCTTAATTTTTACTTAATGTCCTTTTTCTGATCCAGGACACCCCATTACACTTAGCTGTCACATCTTCGTAGGCTCCTACGGCGGTGATGGTTTCTCAAACCTATTGTTTTTGATGACCTTGACAGTTTGAGGAATATTGCTCAAGTATTTTGTAGAATGCCCCTCAACTGGGATTTATCTGGTGTTTTTCTTATGTTTAGACTGGAGTTTTAGGCTTTTTGGGCTGAAGACCGTGGAGGGAAAGTGCCATTCTCATCACATAAGGAGAGAACATACCATCAACATGACTTGACCATCTGGCAGAGGTAGTATTTGCCACGTTTCCCCACTATAAATATACTCTTTTTTGTCCCCTTTTCAAACTGCACTTTTGGAAAGGAAGTCAATATGGAACTATGCTCCACCTCATACAGGGTGGAGTGCCTATGTGAATTATTGCAGATTCTTCTGCATGGGAGATTGGTCTCCTCTCCCATGGGTCAGGTTGTGCTGCCAAATGGATTAAGAATTTTTTTTTTAAATTTTGATATTGAGGATAAGGGATTAATGGGCCAGGACTAGCAGTATATCTAAATTTAAAGTCTTGATACATGCTTTGACCTACTGTACCTCTGGTGACAGAAGAGACTAAGAGACTGAGAAACAGTTCCTTATAAGAAGAAAATGACGGGGACTAATAGGGAGGAATAATGGCAGCCCCGGGAACACTCCTGTTTCCCAGGGCCCTGGATGGTCCCCACCCATTACACATGGCTTGGCTGTGCCTTCCTAAACAGTACGTCTAGCTGCTTCCACACCTTCATAACAAATTCAGCCTGGAGGGAAATACTGGGAAGTATGGCAATGGCCACGTTAAGAGTATAAGTTTTAAAATATAAAAGAGATTTCCCCTTTCATGCATTTGTCCGGCCTTTTTAAACGTGCATTTTCACGGAAACTCCTCAACTGAGATTATTCAGGACTGGGAGGGGTGTGTATAGATGAAAATCTAGATGGTTCTTGTCCAGGGCTTACACAGTCTCTTCCCACCATAGCCAGGGGACACACTCCACTCTCCTGCATTCTCACCTTCCTCTGAGACACCCCATACCCACCCCCAGGTGGCCCTGCTTCCCACACCGTCTCAGGCTGAGTCCCCTTTCTCCTCACCTCTTCTCTCCCTCCACCTCTCCCGGCTGTGTAAGACCCTCTTAGGATTTTTATTGTTCATTCCTAGCCCCTCGGTGGTCTCTATATAGCTTTAGGGGTGATATTCCAAGTATCTGACAATCTGTGCCCTAGACCCGCAGCTGGGTTTTGTGCCAGGCACTACCGTTAAAGTAGAGAGGGCCCAAGGGAGGGGCCTCGCTGAAGGATGGTGAGGGGGCCTGAAGCAGCTGAGGGCAGCAGCTATTCACCAACCTGCAGAGAAGTATTTCAGTAGTTTAACATATAAGGAGAGTAAATCATTACTAAGTGTGTTTTGTATCATATGGTCATGGCAGCCTTCCAGAATTAGAATTAGGCCCTAGCCTTCACAGTAATTACTGGCACATTGCTTATTTACTCTCGGGGTTGACTTTCCAACTTGTGGAGTTGCTCGCTGAAGCCCCCAAAAGGCATTTATTTAATTAGGACAACAGTGTGACCTAATATTGGTTGCTGCTCACACTTACCCATGGAGCCTGAGAGCTTATGCCATTATGGGCTTGGGGCTAACTCGCAATGAGGTGTGAGCTCTGGGCAGCATCAGCATTGTTAAGAACTGAAGGGAGTGTATCTGTAGTGAAGTTTTTCCTCTTTCAGTCTTCAAAGGATCCCAATAGAAAGCTTCTCTTCTATGAATTTCACTTGATCCGTCTCCAGCCTACGATGTCCTAGCCTACAATTACATGCCCCTCTTTAGCAAGAGATGGGTGATCCTATCTCTTCTACCTAATTTACAGGAGTAATGTGGATGTTTAGAAAATGGTACAAACTTCTGAGAAAAAAATGTTATATGTAATTTAGAAGATGAATAATTTTCAAATAACTCCCTGACTTTGAGCTCCAATTAGGAAGAAATAATTAAGCATGTTGGCATTGAAGAAATAAAATATTTCAAATCACTCTCTGATCTTGATTATGTCTCTTTTTCAAACTCCAAAAATTAAACATAATGATGGACTAGATAAATAAGTTTATTATTCACCATCTGGTTATGCTACTTGATGAACTGATTGGAGCTCCTTAGAGATTTTCTTTTCCAAGTTCCCCTGGGGGTCAAAATCCCTCCAAACCCAGTTTTTAGGGTGCCCTTGAACTGCCTGTAGCAAAGGTCTCTGAACTTCTTTTGTCAATTTTATCCATCAAAATTATTTGACTACTTACATTTTATACATTTACTATTAAAACAATATGTATGTTATAAAATTGTCTATACAGGTCATTTGGAAATTTCTTGTGCATTGTCTTGTGACAAATTTTCTATTGTATCCTAAATTGTTTTATAAATAGTTAATTATGACTTATCTTTTCATAGGTTAATTTTTTTTCTCTGAATAGATTTATAAAACTGTTAAGGTCAAGAATTTTAAAAAAATTATTCTCTGGTTATAACACAGTCTTTTGCTTAACTGATTTTTTGGACCAAAAAGCTTCAGAGTCTTAACTAGTTTTGCCCTACCTGTGTGATCACCAGCAAGCCACTCAGCTTCCACAGGTCCTGGTTATCTCAGCTGTAAAAGAAGGGTTAGACTAGATGATTTCTAAGATCCCTCAGCTTGAAAATTGGAGAGATTGTAGGACTTGATTTGGCAAGTCTCCCAAAAGGATGTTCTCTGAGCTTGAGAAGGCTATCCTAATTTTGACCACAAATGGTATGGATTTGGAAAAACTCTCGTATTAGGTTATTAAGTATGAAATGTCCTATTTCCTTAAGTAATAAGTTTGACAGTATCTCTGACAATTCACTTTGACACATCTTGTTTCATGTTTCTTGTGAAGGTACTTCCTCAGTCTTTCAAACGCATGGTTTGGCTTGTGATTATCTTTCAATTTTTTTTTGGAGCAATTTTTGTGAAACCATGGTAAGTCAAAAGTTCATGTTATTTTCAAATATGAATTCTGTCATGGAACCAATGCAGCACACACAGCTCAAAATATCAGTGAAGTGTTTGGGAAGGATGTAGCTAATGAATGTACAGTATGTTGTTGGTTTGAGAAGCTCTCTTCTGGTGATTTTAATCTTGAAAATGAGCCACATGGGTGACCTGAGACAAAAGTGGATAATGATGAGCTGAAAGCTACAGTGGAAGTGAATCCATCTCAACCTACTCATGAATTAGCAGCAAGGTTTGACATTACTATTTCAACAATATTGGACCATTTGAAACAAATGGGCAAGGTAAAGAAGCTGGATAAATTGATTCAGCATGAATTAAATGAACATCAGGAGAGAAATCGTCTCAAAGCTTGCCTTTCTTTGCTATAACGACATAAAGGTGAACTATTTCTACGCTGTATTGTTATGTTTGATGAAAAATGGATTCTTTTGAAAATTGCAAGTGTTAGGCACAATGGTTGGATAAAGATGAAGTTCAGAAACACAGTCCAAAACTGAATATTCATCCAAAAAAGGTAATGGTGTGTGTTTGGTGGTCCACCGCTGGTATTATCCACTACAGCTTCATGAAACCTGGTCAATCAACTATAGCAGATATTTACAGCAACAAGTTGGACAAAATGATGAGGATACTTGTGATTAAGCAGCCAAGACTGGTCCTTAGAGACAGGCCAATCCTCTTGCCAGACAACGTTAGACCACATGTCCCACAAACAACGCTGCTCAAACTACAGAAGCTGGACTTGGAAACTCTCTGTCATCCACCATATTCACCAGACCTTGCACCCACTGACTACCATTTCTTCTAGGCTTTGAACTACTTCTTTGAAGGAAAAATATTCAATTCTCAACAAGCTGTAGAAAACGCCTTTTGCTATTTCATTGCCACTCACTCTCCAGGCTTCTCCTCTGCTGGTATAAACAAGCTACTGTTAAGATGACAAAGCTGTGTCGATAGTTTAGGCACATACTTTGATTAATTGTACTGCTTCTTGTTTGAGATATCATAAACTACACTTTTGATTCAAAATTGGACATTTCATATTTAATGATAATAGAAAACTCCCCAAAGATGAAAGCATATTCACTGGCTCTAAGGGTGTGGTGTCCTTAATATCTTTGTGAGCATAGCTCTCCCTTTCAATGTGTCAAGGGTACCTACCATGGCGGAATGCCACACCCACAGCATCACTGCAGCAGGTGGCTGGTTACACATTAGAATTGTGAAACTGTGAGCAACAGCACTACTCATAAAGAGAACCTCAGTTTAGAGCTGAGTTCAATAATTTTCATCCTGATTAGCCAGCAGTTGGCCTTCTCACTGTTCCTGTTTGCATTATGTTAAAAATCTTTGTTCTATTTTCTAAAACTTTATGTGCAATCTGTGGTGTTTAGAGAAATGAATGCATAAAAAATAAAAATAAAAATGTCACATCCTGTAAACATGCCATAAGCTGATTATGTTAATGTTTTCTTTACTCGAGCAGGTAGATTTAGGGCATGATAGTAATATAATAATAAACATTCATCTAAAGAATAGATTTTGATCAAGGAAGTCTCCCATTGGCCCCATATATAATCTTTACTCTGTTAGTTTTCCCAGGGCAAAAATCACACAAAGGAAATGAACCACAGCTCTTGAAATATAATATCAGTCAAAAAAAAAAAAATCCCACAACAAAAAACAAACAAACACAAAACAAAACCTTAACACAAAAACTGGTATAACAATGCAAACTATAACGTAATAAGATCCCCCCACACCTAGGCAGCCACCCATGCCCAATCTGTATCCTGGAAAGACTTATGACTAAGCAAACAGAGGAGAGAGTATGAAAAGAGTCGGTCATGGATTTTTAATTTGTAAGCACAGACTAATCCAGGCAAGACTTACAGCAAATTTTATTCCAATGCCTTTTATTCTTTTTTAATCATACAATCTGTGTCTGTCAGCAACAGGCTTTGATTGCTTCTTTAGTCAATCTGAAATGCTAGAAGGATCCTTGTTTAACCAGATTTTAATAACTGCATCTCCATGCCACCTTCACCATCATTTCATTGGCTTTCAGGAACAAATTTCTTTACTCACTAGATATTACATTAAAGAATCTATAAGAATATGATTAAAGGGGGGAGGGACAGTGATTATACAGGAAATGAAAAATCAAGAATCTTATAGAAGTCTCAGGCAAGTATCAGTTCTGTCACAGCAGTCCCTTTTCCCATGGGAATGTTATATGATAACATTCATGACACCACATTTGACATTTTTTTTAAAAAGGAAATGTCCTTTATAGTTATCATATATTAATAGAAAATGCTAATGTGCAGTAAGCATTGGCATCTCATATATAAGCAGATGTGGATTCTGTGGCTAAACACAAGAGGAGGTTTCTCATGAAAAACTGATACGTGCGTAATTTCCCAAAAATGATTATCAGCACAACTTTAGGTGAATAATGCTGTCCTTAGTAAGAAGAATATAGAATAAATGCCAGTTTTTACTTCATGCCACAGTTTGCATGTTAAAGGTTAGGTTAATTACCCTGATTATATGATTAATGCCTAATGGACTCAGCAGAACTAATAATTTTGCCTTTTGTGATCCTCAGTTGTTCAAGCTAGCTGTTTTTCTTGCCCGGTTTGCTCAAACTGGAAAAAAGGCAAACATCTAGGAACCAGCTGGAATCTGATATAGATTTTCCTTTAAGCTTAAAAAGAAAAAATTTAAATCATGAAATTTCACTGTAGGAAATATACCATCCTTTTTTATGCTAATGAAATGCCCATAGCATGGTGAGGGCTAAACAAGCAGAGAGGATACAGATAGAGTCAAGGTGTTTACATCCTTAGTCTTTACAGAGTTGAGTATTTGGGAGGCTATGAGTCAGCACCTTCTCCTGGGTACCTTCCTCTTTCTTCCTGCCTGGGGGAGCCAGTGTGGGCGGGACTAGCCTTACCTGTGGGGACAATAGGTGGTTCTCCTTAAAATGCTACTTTCTCCCTATTAATTTGTCTGCATTAGAATTTTTAAATTATGAAAGTAGTTATTTATTTTAATAAGCCAAATGACGAGTATTATATAAAGCAAACCAGTGAAAAAATGTACAAAGACAAAGCCAACAACCTTCCCTCACCCCTCCTTTCCCATACTCATGCAGACACTACAGGCAGACATATACATATGCAGATCTTTGTTTGGTACTTTACAAAAACAGGAAAAAATGCACATTACTCTATACATTTTGTTTTTAGG
The DNA here is from genome assembly GCA_004363605.1 of Indri indri. Taxonomy (NCBI): domain Eukaryota; kingdom Metazoa; phylum Chordata; class Mammalia; order Primates; family Indriidae; genus Indri; species Indri indri. Next base: position 17,096 of record RJWJ010015375.1, on the reverse strand, counting down.
GGGCCACAAAATAATCTTTCTCTAGGCCAGTAGATAAAGATATACTTAATTCACCATTTTTGTGTATTACAGTTTAGTCCTCTGTTTCCTCCTTTTTTTATTTTTTACTTTTTACATGGAGAAACTGTTTTTTTAAATTTGTTTATTTAATTTTATTTTTAATTATTATGGGCACATAATAGTTGTATATGTTTATAGGGTACACGTAATGTTTTGATACAGGCATACAATGTGAATTAATCAAATCAGAGTAACTGATTTCTTATCATTTCTTTGTGTTAAGAACATTCCAATTTCACTCTTTTAGTTATTTAAAGCATAACCCAATTTACTGTTGATTATAGTCACTTTGTTGTGCTATCAAATATTGTTCATTCTATCTATCTAACTACATTTTTGCACCCATTAACCATCCCCATGTTTGTTTTTAAATAACAGCTTTATTGAGCTATATAATTCACATACCATACAATTCATCCTTTTAAAGTGTAAATGACCTTCAGTATAGTCACAGAGTTGTGCAACCATCACCACTATGTAATTTTAGAACATCTCACCCCCCCAAAAAGAAATCCCATACCTATTAGAAGTCACTCTCCATTCCCCTCTCTTGAGCCCTTGATAACCACTAAGATACTTTCTGTTTGTATGTATTTGCATACTCTGAACATTTAGTATAAGTGGAGTCATATGATATGTAGCATTTTGTGTCTGGCTTCATTCACTTAGCATAAAGATTTCAAGGTTCATCTATGTTGTAGCAAATATCAGTACTTCATTCCTTTTTATGGCTAAATAATATTCTATTGTATGAATATATGCTATTTTGTCAGTCCATTCATTAGTTGATAAACATCTGTGTTGCTTTCACTTTGGGGCTCTTATGAACAATACTATATACAAGTTTTTGTTTAGATATGTTTTCAATTTTCTTGGGTATATACCTAAGAGTGGAATTGCTGGGCCATATGGTGACTATATTTAACATTTTGAGGAACTGCCAAATTGCTTTTCTAAGTAGTTGCATCACTTTACAATCCTACCAGCAATGTATGAGGGTTCCAATTTCTCCATATCCTCATCAAAACTTGTTATTGTCTGTCTTTTTTATTTTAGCCAACTTAGTGGGAAAAAAGTGGTATCTCATTGTGGTTTTGATTTACATTTTCCCCATGACTAATGATGTTGAGCATTGTGTCATGTCCCTATTGGCCATTTGTATATTTTCTTCAGAGAACTGTTTATTAAAATCGTTTGCCTTTTACTTGGATTATCTTTTTATTATTGAGTTGTAAGTGTACTTTATATATTCTAGATATAAGTCCCCTATCAAACATGATTTGCAAGTATTTTTTACCTTTCTGTGTGTCATTATTTCCCTCTCTTAATGGTGTCCTTGAAGCTCAAAATTTAAAAAATTTTTGAAGATCAATTTATTTTTTCTTTTGTCGCTTTGTTTTTGGTGTCTTATCTAAAAGACCATTGCCTAAACTAAGATCATGAAGATTTCTTTTGTTTTCTTCTAAGAATTTTATAGTTTTAGCTCTTATATTTAAGTCAATGATCTATTTTGAGTTAAATTTTGTATATGGTGTGAGGTAGGGGTTCCAACTTCATTCTTTTGCATGCAGATATTGTTGAGTTATAAAAGTTCTTCATGTATTGTCTTAGAACCATTCGTTGGAAAGATTATTTTTTCCTTGTCGAATTGTCTTGGTACCCCTGTTGAAAATTAATTGACCATAAATGTAATGGCCAATTACATTTCTGAATTCCTAATTCTATTCTGTTGATCTATGGATCTGTCTTTATGTCAGTACCACACTGTTTTGATTAATATAAGCTTATAGTAAATTTTGAAATTAGAAAGCATGAGTTCCCCTACTTTGTTCTTTTTCAAGATTATTTTTGTTATCCTTGCATTTCAATTTGAATTTTAGGATCAGCTTACCATTTCTGCAAAAAGACAACTGAGGTTTTGGTAGAATTGCATTGACTCTGTAGATCAGTTTGTGGAGTACTGCTATCCAAACAATATTAAGTTTTCTCATCTATGAACATGGGGTGTCTTTAATTTCTTTCAACACTATGTTACAGTGTTCAGTATACAAGTCTCATTCTTCTCTTGTTAAATTTATTCCTAGTTATTTTATTCTTTTGAATGCTATTAGGAATGGAATCTTAAAAAATTTATTTTCCAATTGTTTATTGCTAGTATTTAAAAATATAAATTATTTTTTTATGTTGAGCTAATATTCTGCATTCTTACTGAATTTTATTTATTATTTCTAATCGTTTTCTTGTGGATGCCTTTGGATTTTCTATATTCAAGATCACATTACTTGCAAATAGATATAATTGTATCTCTTGTTTTCCAATATGGATGCCTTTTATTTCTTTTTCTTGCTTAATTGTTCTGACTAGAACCTCTAGCATAATGTTGAATAGAAGTGGTGGAAGCCAATATCCTTGTCTTATTTCTGATCTTAGGAGTAAAGCATTCAGTCTCATACCATTAATCATGATGTTAGCTGTAGATTTTTCACAGGTGCCCTTATCATGTTGAGAAAGACTTCTATTCCTCCTTTGTTGAGTGTTTTTATCATGAAAGATATTGACCTTTGTAAAATGTTTTCTCTGTATCTACTGAAATGATCATGTGTTTTTTATACTTTATTTTACTGACATGTTATAGTACATAGTTTGATTTTCATATATTAAAATAACTATTTCTGAGATAGTTGATCTTGCTATATAATCCTTTTTAATATGTTGCTTTAATTTGGTTTGTAGTATTTTTTGAGGATTTTTGTGTTTATATTCATAAGGAATATTGGTCTATAGTTTTCATTTCTTATTATGTTTTTGTCTGGTTTTGTTATCAGTATAATACTGGCCTTTTGTAATGAGTTAGGAAATGTTTTTCCTCTTCTATTCTTTGGAAGAATTTGTAAAGTTTTGGTTAAATTCTTCTTTAAATGTTTAGTAAAATTCAGTAGTGAAGCCATCTGGGCCTGAGCTTTTATTTGTGGGTAGCTTTTAAATTACTAATTCAGTATCTTTCCTTTTTAAAGGTTTATTCAGATTTTATTATATTATTTCTTCACGAGTCAGTTTTCATAGTTTATATCTTTTGAGGAATTTTTTTTTAATTTTTCCTAGGTTATATTATTTGTTGGCATACAACAGTTTCGTGTCTTCTCTTATATTCCTTTTTATTTCTTAGAGAGTTGGTAGCTATGTCTCCTCTTTCATTTCTGATTTTAATAATGGCATTTTCTCCTCATCAGTCTAGCTAAAATTTTGTTAATTTCATTGACCTTTTAAAAGAACCAACTTTTGATTTTGTTGATTTTTCTATTGTTTTTCTATTCTGTATTTACTATTTGACTCTCAATGGACATTCAGGCTGTTTCCAGTGTCTTGCCATTATAAACAATACCATAATAAATATCTTTGCTTGTATATGCTTATGTTCTGGTACTTTAAATTCTACAGGACAGACTCAAAAAGTGGGATTATTGTACATTTTTAATTTTAACAGATATTGCTGGATTACTTTCTGGATGGTGTTCTTGGAAAAGAAAAACAACATTCTTTTTAGCTATCCACTTCTATTTCCTGACCATTGGGCCTGAAATCCCAGGTATCAAGACTGACATTGGGAACATTCCTACCACTGAATTTGGGGTCATAATATTCATAGTCCACTACTGGAATTTTTCCTTACCTACTGTGGAATCTTGGGCAAGTTACTTAACTTTCCTAGTCTTCATTTTCTTTTTCTTTGGCAGAATGGGTTCTTTCTACCCCATAAGATTGTTGTGAGGATCAGATATAATATGAATAGTATGGTCACTATGTAAAGTCACTGCCAACTCTGTGGGTTTGAATTAGCTCTGTTGCATATAAAGTATTTAACCTTGGGCAAATTACTTAATATCTCTGTTTCCTCATCTGTAGAATGGACATGATGACATTACCTCAACTCATAGGATTGCTGTAAGAATTACATAAATTAGTGTGTAAAAAAACCTTACACTAGTGCCTGGCTCCAAGAGTACGCACTTAATAAGCATTGGTTAAAAGATATGTATTTCTTACTCTCTCCTATACTCTCTCTCTCATATACCTATGTTTGGGGGAGAAAAAAAAATACATGTACACACATATGTGGGGAGGAAATGCACTCGATTGATAAAATGTATTGAGTACATTTATTTACAAGGCATGTAGAAGATAGAAAAATGTCAGTCCTTTCGCTCACAGAAATGTGTGGGACATGAGATATGTTCACTTATAAGTGTGATGTAAAGTAGAAATTGTCAACTGTCATTAAAGGAACAGAGCTGAAGTACTCTTTCCTTTGTGTTAAAATGAAACTATATTCTGGGAACAGCCTCATTTTGGCTCCAATCTGGATAAATTCGACTGGCTGCTAGCCCGTCATCCGGCAGAATCTGAAACAATGGAACCCATGAGAAGTAAGATTTGCTGGATGAGGCATTACAAAGTGAGATCAGGAAGACATTGACTGATGGCCAACAATCAGTTTGCAAATATTTATTGAGTACCCACTCCGTGCCAGGCAATGAGGATACAGAAGAGGACACGCTAGACAGTCTTTGTTCTCTAATAGCTTGGAACTTGTGTTAGTGAGGAGCGTGAGAAACCAGAGCACAGAAGGAGAGTGCGCAGAGAGAATAAAGTAGGAAAAATGTAACTTAAGCTGCTTACAGTTATGCCTTGGGTTGGTCAAGAATGCGAATAAGTGCCATAAGCCTAGATCTAATATTTTTCTTTTCTTCTCTCTCTTTTTAGACTGAGTCTGTAAGTTAGGCAGAAGTACTAGGAATTGTACTGGCAAGCAGATTCTGGAATGGTCAAGAACCTGGCATGGGAAGAGAGGCAAGGGGAGGGGTAATTGGTGGGCAGCCTTGCTAGTGGGTGGGACATGAAGAATGGGAATTCCAGGAAGTGATGGGTGTATACATTGTTCTGTATGGAAGAGGCTGTCATTTAATGGTTATATTTATAAATATTTTGATTTCGAGAAGATTAGAAGTGGCTGAGGAAGAAGTGAGGGCTCTGAGAGGGGTCAGGCAAGTGAGTGATAGGAGGAGAGAGTGCAGCCGTGGAATCTGACAGCTCAGCAGATTCCTCAATCTTTTCTCCCACCAGCTGAAGAGGCAGTGTCTGGGTTGGTGATAAGGGAAGACAAATGGATTGGAGAAGGAGATAGAGCCTGAGCCACAGCTGAGCTGAGGGCCTCTTTTATTGGGGAGGTTATATGCATGGAGAGGGGTAGAGGATAGATAAGGATGGAATTTAAACCAGAAAAGTCTATGTGGAAATGTATTAAAACACTAAAGAGTTACAAAATGTAAGAATCACTTGTACTTACTGTTTTCATTTATGCCTCCCTCTTTCCTTCCTCCCCTTTTTGTTTTTATTTTTTAACATCCTGATTAGGAGATATAATTCATTCTTTTTCCCTGCTGAATAACCACCCAGTGGTATGCTGGTAAAGAAAAAAAAAAAGCATACAAACACACACACACACATTTATTATAAATTTTTCTGATATAAAGAATGTATATCACATAATTTACAAATAAAAAAATGTATAATACTCTTTATTGTAAAATCCTTAAACACAATTGATTCTTACAGATTGCTTTGATTGATTTGTGCCAAACTCCTATATTTCTAGCCAGCCTGTGGTTGCAATGGATGAAGGCATAGTTCTGACATGAATGCTAGTTGTATTTTCATTTATGTTAACAAATAAAATGAAAGTGAATCAATAAAGACATTTTTCAGAACTTCAGTCATTTATCAGTGATGTGAATGACTTCTTTGCTGAACCAGATAATAATTTTTGAAAACCGGAAGAATATTTCCTGCAGTTTTTTTTCTAAGTTATTTACAATGTAACAGCTACTAATAGGACACACTTTCAAGTTTAATCTGCATCATTAACATTTTCTCATTTTCATTATCGATTATCAATATTTCATCACTTTCTTAAGTCCACTCAATGAACAAAACAACAAATCAAGCCCTGGTTGGTAGCTTTTGCCGATCTGTGGTATAAATACTTCTATCATGGTGCTGGGAAGCGGTGGGCAGCAGCGTACCATGCCATAGTATTTTCCCCCATGCATGTACGATAGATGTAGATAAACTCGAGAGCACGGATAACAATAAATACAGTAAAATAATTAGGAAATGATGTGTTTTGAGTAGTATTACCATTATTTTAATTTATTTTTAATATAATGAATATAGTTAGTTATATAGTTTAATTTTTAACAATGGCATTATTTAACGACAGGTTTGCAAAATTCCTGAAAATGTAACAGTCAGCTCTCATGACCCAGAATGAGCCTGCCTCAGCACAACAGTGCACCTTCCTGTCCCTACAGCAATGTGCATCCTTCAGGTCATGTCCTGATTTCTGTGCCCTAGGATAGTTTCTGGCCTGATAGGCCATCCAGGGGCCACAACAGCAAATGGTTTAAGTGTTCCATACAGGTGTCTTTTCTTATAAAGGAAAGCCTCCCAGTGATAAATGTATTTAATGATTGAATTTATAATTATTTTTACTTTGGAAAAAATTTTTAAAAAATGTCTATTGACTGTTTAAACCTAGATACTCAGTTGAAGAGTAGCGTTGGCAATCATGGGGTTGATTTGAATAGTGTACACAGGAAGCTGGATCACACAAGACTTCTTGTGCTCATTCGTGAATGCAGATTTCCAGGAAATGAATGACATAATGATAGACAATGCATAAGCAGTCTAGATATTGGGGTTCTTGAATATAGCATTCTAAGTTACTCAGTAGTGATCCCAAAAGCACATGGGTGTGTGGTAATATGCAGTTTGTCTAAAGTATGAATAACTTTCCACAAAAGGAAGGCCAGCTGCTACTTCTAGTGTTGGATGTATGTGGAAAAGTTCCAGGACTAAGAAAGAAATGGCCTTTGTGTGCATCTGAAATATTTCAGAATAAATTAAAAGACAGAGAGAGAATAATAATTCTTAGGTATATTAATCAGTGTTCTGGGTTGCAAATACAACGGATCCCTCTCTAGTTAGTTTAAGCAGAAAAGAGATTTATTGTAGGATATCGTGTAGTTCACGGATTCTTTGGGAGAGCCAGGGCATCAGGCTTAGAGGCCATGCATCCAGGAACAATGCTTAAATGACTGCTGATTGCTCCAGCAAAAGCCCCACTGCTGTCATTTCTGGACACAGACAGTACAACTTCCTCTGCTGAGTCTGGCCAATGGAAATCAAAATTTCTACCACTGTTTCCTCCAAATTCTAGGCACATATCCTGCTATGCTCACTAGAAGATGAATTTTAGGTGGTTCCTGCTTATGAATCCACAGTGTTCTCTTACATAATCCAAGTTGCACATAGATATTTCTTATCGGTAGATCTAACATCCTACCTATGACATAGATATTGGCTGGCTGGGAAAATGAGTTTCTAACTTCTGCTTTGTGGAGGAGTGACTACAAAAGCCGAAACTCCCCAAACACAGCAAAGATGTTCAGAAGATTCTAGGTGGCCACGAAAAGTGACAAAGACCTACTGCACCAGAACCAGAAAGAGTGAGATGTTAAACCAGATATAATGCTATATGTGAAGGGCTAGGAATTCTAGTCTATCAAATTATTCACAGTTATGAGATTTTGCAAGGGTCTAGAGTATATAGTCATCATAAACATCAGAGGTTTTCTGTACTATGACATATAATGTGAACAATTTGCAAAATGTTCAAGAATTTTCATCAGAATAATGGTACTTACAAGGAATTTAATTAGAACCTGAAGGTTTAACATTTGGAGTAAAATACATAATACAGTAGCCCAACTGGAATACCCTCAAATAGTAATACCAGAAATTCTGAAAAATGTATCTAAAACAGATAGATATTATGACAGTATCTAGAAGATATTGGTAACTCTTTAGTATATGTGATCGTAATTTATACCGTATGGAGGTTTTTATGTAAGTTGCTCTTTTGAGCATCAAATATTCTGTTGGGTATTTGGGTAATTATTTTCATCATTATATTAGTTTGGGAATCTAAATCTAAGAGAGATGAACTTATTTTTTAAGTCATTTACCTACTAAGTGACATATAGGTCTTGAACCCAGAGATTTTACTTTAAATTTCATGAAGATACCCACTTTAGAGGATCTAGAGAAAGGATCCCTATCAAGTACAACACAGAACAATCATGCAGACAGATTCTGAGATTCCCAGGAGCCTCTTTGGGCTACCCAAAGTTGCCAGTTTTCTCCTCTCTGGGTGTCTTGTCCTATTTCATTAAAGGAATAGTTCTGGAGGCAGGAGGATCACTTGAGCCCAGGAGTTTCAGGTTGCTGTGAGCTAGGCTGATGCCACGACACTCTACTCAGGGCAATGGAGTGAGACTCTGTCTCAAAGAAAAAAAGAAAAAAAAAAAAAAAAAAAAGAATAGTTCTACTTCTTCTTGGGCCACACTTCTAGTTCAAATTACTGCCGTGAAGGATATCCTCCAATTTGCACAGGCAATCAATCAATGAAATTATCAATAAACAGGTGTTTGTTGAATAGCTGTGGACAAGGCCCTGCGCTGGGTGGCTGCGACCGTTCTTCATTCCTCCGTAGCTTTCTGACAGCTTGCTCTTCCTCCCGCTTAGGAGGCGGTGGCAAGCCAAGTCACAATCATCTTATGGCAAGTCTACTCCTAGTGAGGTTATAAAGGTTTAATGTTTGGACACAGGCTATAATTTTAGTTTTATGGGGTCCCCCTTCTTAGTTGGAGTTAGTAGTGCAATACTGGGACCTTTTTTTAAAATCTAATTTGGGTAATATTAATATGATTTTATTCTCTTTCTCTTTCCCTCTCTCCTGCCCTCTTCCCCTCTTGCTTCTGGCTCATGATTTGCAATCTTGTTAATCTCCTTTCTGACCAATCAAAATGGGTAAAATTGTGCTTCCATAATAGTGTCACCATAGAACTAGTGGAGTCTGACCATGTACAAATGCTGTGATTGGTCCCCAAAATAGAGCGTTTTTGTGGTATTCTAACATTTCAGCAAAGTAAATATTTAAATGTTTTATTTTCAGTCTTTAATGAATTTAAAAACTTTCTTCCTCAATCAAGCCTTTCTATCCATTTCAGATTTATCTAGGCAAACCGACATTAATTTTTTCAAGTCAATAGGATGATAATATATTTTAACTAGATTTTTTTAATATAGATGAAAAAATATTTAACCTCAGGGATTTTTTTTTTAATGTATCAAACCAGAAGAAAAGCAACACAAGTTTTTAAACCTAGAAGATACAGATTTTTCTTACTTTTATTATTGGTACCCTAATAGTAACATTCAGAAAATACAGTATACACTAATTATAAAATAGTACACCCACTTGAATGAAGTCAGTATAACACACTACGATAGTTTGTCATTGGACAGGACTCCTCAGTTGATGAGAGGAGCCCACTAGTGCATGTGAGTTTTGGGTGAATTGCAAGGGGCTTTCAGTTCTGGACAACCAGTGCCAGCTGAAAGTACCCTGCTGGCCAAGATGGAAATTTAGTTTTGAGGTTCCTTGTTTCACATTCATTAAAAAAAATTATCTAGCATCTTCTGAATGCCAAGGACTCATCCAGGCTCTGGGGATACCAAGTACTGAACAAGATAAATAAGATTCCAGATTTTATGGAAACTGTCATTTAAAAAGAGAACTGAAAATAGTAAACACAGAAATGATTAAGACAATCTCAAAGAGACAGACATATAATTTAAATGGTCAACAGGAAAATGGGATAGAAATGGATTGGGATAACTTTACTCAGGGTTGGTCCATGATGTCCTTTCTACGAGGGTGACATTGTTGCTAAGACCTGAATGACAAGAAGCAACTATTTATGGAACAATGTGTGTCAGCATTTCACGTGGATGCTGGTTTTTACTCTAATAGTTAGACTGGAGTGATGCTTCCGCTCAATGAGAAGGAGCAATAAGTTTAGAGATATGTTACGTTTCTCACATTATGACTTTTTTCTAGCACATCTTGGTTATTTTTCTTAAATATTCTTATGCTAGCACTAGGAGTACAGAGGTAATTCTTTTGTGAGCTCCTATTTGAAGCCCAACTGCCAATGTATAATTTCACAAACATCACTATGCCTCTAATAATGTCACTGTCTTGCAGCAGCGATAGTCCAGGTGGGTAAGTGCTACCATAATGGAAATCACAGGGTGCTAAGAGCCTGTCTAGCTTGATTTTGGTGGCTAGGTAAGGTTCTCTGAACACAAGGCCTCAGGGGAGAGAGAACATGGTACATTTGGGGAACTTCAAATAATCTGCATTTGGCTACAATATATAGTGCAAAAGGTAAAGTGACAAGAGAGAACATGGGCTCAGGATGGGCAGGAGCCGAGTACAGGTAAGCCTTGTTAAAGACTTTAGGCTGAGGAAAAGGACAGCTTTTGTTAATTCATTCAACGCATTTTTATTAAGTGCCTTATGTACCGTGCACTGTTTTAGGCACTGGGAATACATCAGTGAACAAACAGAAGTTCCTGCCATCATTCTGTCTACATTCCAGGGGGGCAGGTAGATAATAAATTAAGAAATTCTTAGTCAAATAAGATGCCATGGTTTTTAAGACTTTTGAGCCTGACACAATATGGAAGCAATTTTTCAACTGGGAACACTCAAGAGGTCACAGGTAAACACCAAGGAATATATATGTATTTTTGGCAATCATACTTGAGATTTTGGCATATTTTCACTTCTCTGAGTGAAACTAAACCAAACTAAAAGTTTCTCAGACACAGGACTGGCTTTTGCTTCTTCCTGAGCCATTTCTGATCAGGACCTTTCCATAACTCCGTATCCCATGGGTTCTCAATATTGTTAATTAAACAGAAAGAGCAGTAAACTGGTATCAAGAGTGCTATTGATTTCTTCAACTATTTGCAGCTCAATGACATTATCTTGTTTTGCAGAGATTCTTTAGTAATGTGCCTCTGAGCTTAGGGCTGCAACATCTAAACTTCTCTGCCATGGGACTTTTTTGAAATTGTACCAACCTTGGGGGAATATGCTATTATAATACTTAGGAATTAAAAGAACTTTTTATTTCTCAAGGTATTTTCCCTCGAATAATTAAGAGTTGGTCACATGCATGAGTTGAATCTAAGAAGTGCAGTTTTGTGGCTGAGCAAATTTTTGATTATTATTATTGTGGAGATGGTGAAATTATGCTTAGTTTTTTTATTTTTAAATTACTCTGCACTTTACCAACAGGGTGGATTTTGCTGAAGTGCCAACAGATTGCTCTAAAGATAAGTTCCAAGTTATGACCAACTTCCTATTTTTGGAGAAAAGAAAGAAATCCAGTTTTAAGCCTCTGTCTCTTTAAAACAAAATGCGAGGTGGTGAACTACGTGGCACTTTTGATTATATGTTGAAACCACACTAAGTCCCTGAAAGCCAGGAGAATACTGCACTCTGGTCCTTTGTGCAGAATGCTCACATGAGTGCTTACAGGAACCAATCCAGAAGCAAATTGCCGCTGATAGTAACTGACAGCATGAATTACTGCATTTTCACAGACTCTGCCAGGATCAACCCGTATGATCTCACTTTTGCTCATATGGCAAGCCGAATGTGTGCATGTGCTAGAACCAGCCTCCCAAGTTCAGGGAATGGCAAGATTTCTCAGCAGTTATTTGAAAATAGCCAGCACCTTTGAAATGAATCACTGTGGCTTCTAGCCAGCTCATACTTACAAAAGTAGGTTTTTCTTTGATAAATTTCTGCCCCTAAGGATGCAAAGTCCCCTAGAAAAAGGAGAAACTGACTCATCTGTTTATTTGTCATATGAAAAACAGACAAGTCAGTGGATGCTAAAGACAACATCGGCTTCTCCTCAGCAAGCTGAGCTGCTGCTGGGTCTGCCACTTGCTTACGGTCCATTTGGAGACATTCTACAGCTGGTAATTGCCGTGTTGATCCTTAACAACTTTCAGAAATCTTCTTCTAATTTGGAATAAATAAGAACATTGACACAAGAACTATACGGTTCATTAGAAATGCTCAATTGAACTAAAATATATATGATGGGAAATGCTCTAAAAATGAGTTTATATTTGTGTATGCCAACACAACCAAGATCACTAGAATATAATTCAAACATAGGAAGAACTCATCCCAAATATACATGTCTGGAAAGAAACGCAGGAATTGGAAACATTCATCCAAAGTATAAAATCATAGATCCAATATCCACAACTCAAGATCAGTTTTGAGATTTCTTCCATTATTTCAGGTCATTATAAAACTCCTCTGAATAGTACCAAAATTGCAGTGGAAACCCCTGTGTGATTTAATGCCTTTGCCCACCAATAGCAACATAATCTACTGTTTCTGGGAAAACATAAGACCTTCTGAGGTCTTGAATTCTGTTCTTGGCAGGTAAAAAGCCTTCCAGGTCATCTTTAAAGATATATTTATTTTTAATTCTTAAATCTACACATGTTTTCTGTTAATAAGTTGGGATCTTAAACATGATTGTTATTCATTCTTTTTTCTACTTTAGAAAGTACTCAGTTTTCCTGAAACAATGGTCCCTTTGAAAATGGGGCCCATAAATAGAGAAAATAGCCTTTTCTTCTTCTGTTCCCATTCCGCTTTCTCTAGAAGGGGTGATGGATTTAGCCCTTGCAGGGTATTTCTCTGAGTTAGCACTGCTCTAACAGGTGCCTGTGAGAGGGAGAGGAAAAATGGGAGAGCCTTATTTTCAAGGGGGAGCACTGGCTGGTTAAGGACAATCCGAAGGGGAGATTTTTAGATTGGAGAGTCCTTCCTGTCTGGGGAAAGTCAGGGATGGAGAGAGACATCCCAGCTGGGTAAACTAAACAAGGGAGAATACAATGGGGGCGGGGCATGGGTGCACAGAGGAATGAGCACTTACCTCTCAAGTCGGATGTTCCACAGGCTTCTCTTATCCATTCAACAGGCTCAAAACTCCACTGACTGCTTTCTTCTCCTACTGTATTCCTCATCTCAGTGAAAGCCCCACCTTGCATCCCAGCAAGAAGACAGAGAAACTTGAGGGTCCCTCTTGACTCCTTTCTTCCCCCTGTGCACCATAGCCAATTAATCACCAAGCCCTTTCAATTCTAACTCATTTATCTCTCTCAAATTCTCAAATTCTATTCCACATTCTTCATTTCCACACTAAATACACGTGTGTCATCTCCTTTACAAATAAGCCTCCTAACTGCCCCAGTCTAGTTCTCTCTAATCTGATCTCTACACTTTCTAAAGCTCACATCTGGGCATCTCATTCTTCTGCTTAAAAGGCTCTCCATTGCCTTCAAGAAGAGGTCAGTAGCTCAATGGAAATATTTAATTGCTGTAGTTGAGGAAACTTGTGTAACTGTGATTTCTTCATGCAAACAGTGGATGCCTGAACAAGCAAACCAAGCTTGGAGCACCTTAGTGAGCAAACAGATCTCCTTCATCTTGCTGGAAGGTTCACCCCTCCACCCTCCAGGGTGCTGGAAAAGTTTAAGCTGTGTCTAGAACCAAGCCCCCAAACAAAATGATTAATTTATTTAAGACAATTTTCTATATGCTAATGTATATGTCTGTATACAATACTATTATTGAATATCTTGCTTTTCTTTTCCTTTTTCTTTCTTTTCTCACCACAATTATAGACGTTTTCTCTTCTTGCCATTAAATATGAAAGCATGAGGTGTTTCTGAGAATATTCACAACAGGAAACATGCTTACATTTATAAAATCAAGTTGTTCTTTCTCCACTCCTTAATACAATCTCTTCAATTCTTTGTTTGGGCTGAAATTTTCCAGATTACTGATTCAATTTTGCTAGAAAAGTACAAAAGTTACATATGAGGAATTTTCTCCCTCTGAAGTCAGTGAAAACTTTTCCTTCCTGGGGTGTGGCCAAGAGCTGGTGGGTTTTCAGATTCCGTGCGTCAAAGCCTGCCTTTGTCCTTGGCCTCTTTCTCTGCCTCCTTCCTGGGGCTGCTGTCACTTTATGAGGTGGACTTGGGACACAGGGCAGCAAATGGTGTTGAGCCACAGGTAACCTTCTAAAGAGGTTAGTAAAACTTGCAAACCACCATTGGCCATTTCTCCTTCTCATCACATAGCTGGGACTCAAATCTTTGCTATTCTGAAGGAGAAAACCGAGGTGCAGACAGATGGAGCATCATGGTGACTCAGTGGAGAAACCAATTTAGGAAGAACACAGCTCCCTTAACTCTTGCTCCTGTGTCTTAATTTTTATTTTTCTCAATATTTGGTTTACGGTTATTTCTTCATTAAGGGAATAAGAGAAATCCTGTTGTATACTTTAAGTGCTCTTTATGTACAAACAACCAAAAAAATGGCCAAACATGTAATATTTCATTTGCAGTTAGTTGTATAAACACGCAGACATTAAAATAGACACGTTAGAGGTTATTATAACATCCATTTTGTTGTTGTGTAAACACACCAAAGAAGATTAGAAGTAGCAGTTTCATTTGTTGTTTTTCAAACAATTGGAAAACCTCAGTGGCACCAGTTTTCAAAACACAGCATTTTCTCACTTTATGAGGAAGATAATAAGAGCTCTGTTAACTTCTTATTTATATGTATAACATCTATATAAAGCCTTTATGATTAAAAAATGCCTTTCATATTTAGTATGAATCTTTAACTTCCTCAGTGAGGTTCTTAATATCTGGAAAAACTTTGTGAGGTTCTTTCTCTCTTTTCTCTTCCTGATGTGTACTTCCACATTTTATGCCTTGGCAAACAGCCCCTGGGTTAGAAGTTGCTTCCAAAATTTCTGGGCTGTCTCCTAGTTAGCCCATTCGATGTCTGTAGGGCACCATAGAGAAGGCATCTAGTGATTTTAACTGGAGACTCTTGGCCAATGGAGAAGTCCTTACTTGAGCTTGGAAGTAGGATCTGGAGTAAGGCCTGGGTTTCACTTCTAGAACCCTTCCACGTATTGGGGTAAACAAAGGAGGAAAAGACATATTTCACTCTGAACAGGTTTTGGCTATCACCTAGGATTTATTAATAATTACAGGATGAGTGTAAAGAAAGGCCTCTAATCATAGTCTGTTTTGGGGAAGGATGGATTGATTTTAAATCAAGTGTAGGTAAAGTTTTGTACCCATCCAAATAATGGTATTATATGTCAGATTTACCATATAAATATGGGACATAATGTGTGATATGCAAAGGCTGGTACAGAATTCCAGTACAATACAGTAATATTAATAATTCATTTATTTATTCAATAAATATTTATTGAGTACATTCTATTGGCCAGATAGTATGATAAATGCTGAAGAATTTGTAAGCAAACACAACACAGTCTCTGCTCTAATATAGTCTACTTTAAAAATACAATGTCTCTGGATATATAATATTGAATAAAAGCAAGAGAGTACCTATTTTTTTAATATTTTCTATTTTTGCTTTGATGAAACAAAAATTGTGTATGGTTGGATGATTAGCTATTTACCATTTCCCTGGCTACTTTATCTAACAGAATAAAAAATTATTAAAAATAATTATTTAATAATTTGAATAAGGTAATAATTAAAATAATTTAAAAAGAAATATTTTGTATTTTGGTAGACAATATATTTTGTCCAAGTAGAAAAAATATGAAGAAAAAAGAGATTCCTTAAAAGCTATTTGGAATTTCTTTCAGAAACATTGATAATTCTGGATCTATTGCTAATAACAACTTACTATTAAGCATTACTTTTAATTTTTTCATTAGTTTTGATTTTTTCTGTCTTCTCAATTTTCTTTCAGCATAGTATCCGAAGAAAGAGTTTCTGGACCTGCATTTAAAAACTTGGTTTAAGTCCAGGGCTTGCTTTTTGTGGTTGTGTAATTTTGGGAAGTCACATTTACCCTTTTTTTGGCCTTGTTTCTTCATGAGTAAAATGATACGATAGGATATATTGAATAATAGTCGAGGTCCCTTCCAATTTTAACATTCTCTGGTTCTTTAATCTTCTGGATTTGAGGTTAGAATGTAGACACATGGACATGAACATATGTTGAAATATGCTATTAAAAATATAAGCAACCCAGAATTTTGGATTTAGTTGGAATTATGAATGAGTTCTGGTTTGCTTATACCACAATATAGACCTCTGTACTCTGCCAGATTTATACTTTACCAATTCATATTTTGCAAGGAAAAATGCATATGTATGGGTAAGTGAGGATGACTGTAGCATTTAAACACAGAAATTCAGGGCCATCCCAAACTATAGATGCTGATGTTGTCCTTGGCCAAGGTGGGTCCAGCTCAGATAATAATGCTCTCAGGTTAAGTTCCACATCACAACTGCATCATAGCACTAGCCTGCAGGCATCCTGTTGATGCAAGGCCCAGGATCCTAACTCACTTCTGACACCTCCTCACTTAGTCTTTCCTGATCCCTTCCTAAGTTGGAAGCATTCTCTTCCTTCTTTATGCTCCAATTTGTGTTTGTTCAGTCTGGTATTAAAATTAACTGTGTACAGTAACTCTCTTGCTCAGTGGTTTGTAAGCTCCCTGAGAGAAAGGATCGTGTCTTGTTCATCTTTGTATCTTCCCTATGGCCTCACACAAAGTGGGCGCTCAGTAATTTTTGTTGAAGTAAATAGTTCAACTCAGTAGCTGAGACTACTGAATTCAAAAACAACTACCAAAGTGTTGTATTTTACCTCCTCAAGTCCCAACATAAGGTTAGAGCTTTATAAGGGCATACTGAAAACTGAGCTTGGTAATGGTAGAATGGCTTCCTGTAAGGAAGTAGAGTTCCATCTCTACTAAACTGAGGGAAGCTTGGCAGCTCAGTAAAGCTGAAAACAGATTTTTGCCTAGGGTTCTGGGAGGGGACTCCCAATGTCTTTGTAGTTACCCAAAGAATGACGTTCACCTTTGGTGGGCCAGTCAGTGAGCCACTCTCCCACCTGGGGCTGTCCATAGTCTCCCACAGAGCCTGGCTATCGGTCCTACTATCCTGTTACATCATTC
>RJWJ010015374.1:18443-36384 GCA_004363605.1 Indri indri | reverse complement strand
TGAAAGTTTATGTCTAAATTCTAAGATTTATAAAAGTTCCTTTTCTTGCTATACATTTTCCTCAGAAAAACTCATAATAAATGTTCTAATAACATAACTTGGAAAGAGTAGATTTTAAAATACTATATGACACTACTTGGCATATTTCTAAATACTGGCATTCCTTGGTTTATAAAGGACACATACCTATAAATATTTCTCTTAAATAACAGTTAAGGGACCATCAATTATTTATATATGAATGAATTCATTCTACGACAAATAATTATTGAGCACCAGCTTTGTGCCAGCATTGTTCTGGATATTAAAATGGTGGTAATGTAGAGGCTGGGCGTGGTGGCTCACGCCTGTAATCCTAGCACTCTGGGAGGCCGAGGTGGGCGGATTGTTCTGAGCTCAGGAGTTCGAGACCAGCCTGAGCAAGAGCGAGACCCCGTCTCTACCAAAAATAGAAAGAAAATTAATTGGACAGCTAAAAACATATAGAGGAAAAAAAAAAAAAATTAGCCAGGCATGGTGGCGCATGCCTGTAGTCCCAGCTACTCGGGAGGCTGAGACAGTAGGATTGCTCGAGCCCCGGAGTTTGAGGTTGCGGTGAGCTAGGCTGACGCCACAGCACTCGCACCAGGCAAGAGAGTGAGACTCTGTCTCAAAAAAAAAAAAAAAAAAAAAAAAAAAAAAAATGGTGGTAATGTAGAATGATGTCTTTGTTCTTATGGACGATACAGTGTGGTAGAGGAACTAGATCATAAACAATCAGGAAACCCATAATGGGAAAAATGAAATCATAAACTAGTAAAGGAGACAGGTGAGCAGAGATGAGTACGGAGCATACATTTATAGAAATATAAAAAGGAGAGCTCATGAGGTTCTAAGACTGAGAGAGAGCTGCTTAATAATTTTGCTATCACATGAATTGTTGTTCTTTATTTTTGTAAGATTCTCCTATATTTTTTCATATTCTAAATAAGAGATAAAATTCACATATCCTAACATTCACCCCTTTAGAGAGTACAAATCAGTGGTTTTAGGCATATTCACAGAGCTGTGAAATCATCATCACTATATAATTCTAGAATATTTCATTACCCGCAAAAGGAATTCCATAACCACTAGCAAACAGCTTCCTTCCCTGCTTCCTCCAGCTCCTGGCAACCGCTAATCTGCTTTCTCTATGAATCTGCCTATTCTGGATATTTCATATAAATGTAATATGTGATCTTTGTGACTGGCTTCTTTCACTCGGCGTAATCTTTTCAAGATTCCTCCATGTTGTAGCATATATCAGTACTTCATTACTTTTAATAGCCAAATAATATCCCATTATATGGATAAACCATGTTTTGTCTATCCATTCATCAGTTGCCATTAGGGTTTTCCCATTTTCTGGCTATTAGAAATAATGCTGCTTATGAACATCATGTACAAGTTTTTGTGTGGACATATGTTTTCAATTCTCTTCGTGTATACCTAGGGGTGGAATTGCTGGGTCATACAGTAACTCTATGTTTACCTTTTGAGGAAGTGCCAAACAGTTTTTCAAAGTGGCTGTGCCATTTATAATCCCACCAGCAAGGTATGAATGAGAGTTCCAGTTTCTCCATATCATTCGCATTCCCTTATTTTTTTTTTTTATAAACACCCTTTTGTAGTAGTGTAGTTTGAGTGGTGCTTGCAACCAGAAGTGCCAGTGACTGTAATAGTTTTGAAGAGAAGACTTATACTTTAGGAATTTAAAAGTCGGTTTTTACAGAGAGAATGTGGTGCCAACAAATAATGTAACAGAATTGCAGAATTTCCATAATTTTTGGTAAATTATTAAAAAATGAATTGCCAAATATTTGATAAATATATTTTTTAGAGTTTTTTAAATCATAGAAATTTGCACTCACCAAAGCAAATTCATCTACATGAATTCGGGTTTTTTCTATTTCTCCGCCTATACATTTAGGAAGAATTGATGATTCAGCTCCTTTAGCAAATAAAAACTTGTCACCTAAAAAGAAAAAATGAGTTATTAGGTTCTTAATATTAGGTAAATAAAAATTAATGAAAGTTTAGACTGATTACCTGAAGGTGCCTGAACAATTACACTCATTCTTCTACGATCTGAATCAAATTCCAGAATATGAAGCAGTTTGTATCTAAGGAAAAGAAAATAAGAAAGACAAAAACTTTACTTTTTTGAATAATATTAAGCAAATATATGGAAAGAATCCCTACAAAAGTAAAATAGCTAACTTAGAACAAGAAATTAATCTCAACTACATTTTCATGATGATGGGCTGTGAATTATCAATAACAAAACAGGATAGAAATAGAAAGAATTGACATCGAGTACTTACCAAATGCCATGTGCTTTACATACCTTATGTCATTTAATACTCATGAGAATTCAAGTAAGTAGGTCCTAACTCATTTTTATAGATGAGGACTATTAAACTCAGAAAGATTAAGTCATTTGCTTAAAGTCAAATAAGTTTGTGAATGGCAGAGCAAGAACTAGAATCCAGATCTTCTTCCCAGCTTCGTGTTTTTCTGACTAAAAAGGGTGATTGATTTTCAATTCCTTTTTATTGGTCCTAATAAACCTGACAAATACAACATACTCACATTAGTTTCATAGGGTCATTACAGTAGTGATTCTGAACCTGTGTGTGTGTGTGTGTGTGTGTGTGTGTGTGTGTGTGTGTGTGTGTGTGTGCAGGGGAGGGGAGTGACAAAAGCTTTTCTAGGGAGCTGTGAAAGAATTTGTGTGGACAGGCAAGGTGTGGCTTAAAAAGTCTTCCAGATGAATTTTACACAATGATGTACAGATGAAATGCTTTGCACATCTGAAAGGAAAATAATGAGTTGAATGATTGTTTATAAGTTGATAAAATGAACTAGACAGGTTCCCACATAAAAGTAGTCAAAGAATGGACCCTATTTAGTATGGAAAAGCACAGTTTGGAAAAGCACATTTGAGTTGAGATATAATCAGAATTGGTAACACCTGAATGGTTTAAGCAAAGTGTAGACTAATTCATTTATCAAAGAACGGAAATACATTGAAAATAGACAGCTGTTCCTTAATGTCTGAAGAATAAAATCATAGGAAATACAAGGAAAGTTTTTTTTATTCAGTGAGCAGAAACTTATGAAACCCATTACCCTAGGAATGTCTAAAAATAAACATATAAGTAAATTCAAGAACCAGTGAGCCAAAATACAAATACAAGATTCAGAGCAGAATATTGTTATAACTATGATAAGATACAGGTAATACTGGGATCATTCCGGAATAGAGATCAGTAGACTTCTTCTGTGAAGGGCTGGATATTAATATTTCAGGCTTTGCAGGCCATATATGGTCTTTGTTGCATATTCTTTTATTTTTTTAAAAAAAGAATCCTTTAAAAATACAATATGGCTAGGCACGGTGAATCACACCTGTAATCCCAGCATGTTGGGAGGCAGAGGCAGGACGACTGCTTGAGCCAAGGAGTTTGAGACCAGCATGGGCTACATAGTGAGACCCCATCTCTACAAAAAATTTAAAAATTAGTGAGGTGTGGTGGTGTGTGCCCGTAGTCCTAGCTACTCAGGAGGCTGAGGAAAGAGGATCGCTTGAGCCAGGAGTTGGAGGTTGTAGTGAGCTATAATCAGTGTCACTGCACTTCAGCCTGGGTGACAGAGCTTGGCTCATGGGCCATAGTTTACTGATCCCTATTTGATACTATATACTTATAATATAGAGAACTTTAAAATATACGAAAAAAATTACCGTTCCAGTTTTCCAAGTGTTTTGATTTCCATAGTTTCTTCAGAATTGCCAATAAATACAACGCCAATCCTAGGGATTAAAAGGACAAAGAAAGGTAAGACTTAAGAAATAATATTTCATATTTCACAATGTCATTATAGTTTAGCTTGAGAAAAAACATTTAAAATAAAAGTTTAAAATGTGTTTAAAAGTATTGCCTTTGAATAATACATCATTACTTTTAAGAACTTGAAAGTTCAAAGCAGGTTCAGTATAATATAAACACAAGTATTTCTCAAAAATTATATTACACGGATTTCATAGTAATCAGATTTGTAAAGAGATCTTAAAAATATGACTCAATGCAAGTTTGGTAACAAAATTAATGATATACTTCAAATTTTCATTTAAAATTTAATTTAAAATGCCCTTCTATTTTTATGTGTTTATATGAATTTTGACAACTTAAGATGATGAATTTATGTTTGAAAACTTTAAATGATGATTCTCTAATATTCTAACATTTATTTAAAAGGTATTTTCTGAAGATTTGAAAATTAGGCGAAATTACCTCGCAGCAGCTTCTACTAGAGCTTTCTCATCTGGTGAAGATGCATAGTACTCCAACTGGGAGGGTGCCAGGTTGGATTGCCAGGGACCATCACCAATGCATTCACTCTGAACATTGCTAATCTGTACAGTGTGACAGAGACTGACTGCTTTAAAGAAGAGATCATGTTCTTTAATCTGTGGGAACATAATTAATATTCATGATAAAAATACCATTTTGAAATCTCACTTAGGAAATCAGCAAGAGTGCTACAATCTTGATTCCCTGAATAATAGCTGGTTGCTTCTGAGTTCAAAAAGTAAAATGTCACATTTGCTTAGGACCATTCAACACATGAGCATCTTTTAGGAGGCTTAACCAAATTGCAAATAAAGGGGAATACGCTTTTGTGAAAGTAGTGAGGTCTCAAAAAATATTAAGTATATTTAACCTCTATTTTTCAATAAAGTCTTCTTTACTTCAAGGCAGTAAGGGTTTTTCTTAACTCAGTTCCGTTTATATGCTCAGAGAGCTAAGGCAGATACCCATTAAATAACAAGTTAAACTGGGCTGTAACTATAAATTCTTAGGTTATTTTGTAGCCTTGAATCAAAGATATCCATTTGAAATACATATTCCTTGCTCTGTTGATTGACACTTAAAACTTTTTTTTCTCATACAACCCGTCAACTACGGAAGACAATTATTTCATGTGAAACCCTTATTTATTAATTTAAAAATTGCTTACTAGTTCAGTTTCATTTTCAGGGCTGGTTCTAAACGAGGAACTTGTAAGATGGGATAAGTTGTTAAGATGGGATAAACTACTAAGATAAGTTAAGTCTCCTTCTGAAGAGTCTGGTGTTGGTCCTTCAGGTACAAGTCTACCATTGATTTCTTGGTATTTCATGCCATTAATTGAGCATTCCCGAAACTGCATCTCATTTTCTGTCAGTGTACCAGTTTTATCTGTAAACACATATTCTACCTAGAGAGACAGAAAACAAAAGAAAATAAACTTTTGTGTTCGTTCATGGTCCTATGTTAACCAAAACAAAAAAAAAAAAAAAAAAAAGAAAAAAAAACCCTTGCCCTCTGTCACCTAATATCAAGTTTACCTATTAACACTGATATACCAATGCTGACATGCTTGTACTCCAGCCACAATTAGATAATAAAGATGAGTAATACATGATGTTCATCTGTAGAGGTAACTGAGAATACGGTATTAGTACTTTTTCTTAATCTCTTGGCTAAGGTGTTTTTAAGTAGTAGTACTCAAGGATTATCTTTGAAACAAAGGGATGAAAGAAGGGATGCTTAATAATAGCCTAGAATGTGAAAGGGTATCTGGGCCAGGAGAAATGGTACAGAGCTGGGAATGGGAACACAAAATGATAGCAACATGAGAAATTGTCTAAAGTAGACATAGGAAGTTGAAACTGAGGGCAGGAAACAAATTAAGTGAAAAGAATGAATTTTATAAAGAAAAAAACATTTTTTAAAAGTAGATAAGAAATTATTTTATTACTTTTGGAGACTAATTACAGAAAATTTACTTTAAAAGAAGATAAGTCCATGAGGAAAAGGATGTAATAGCCAAGTCTTGATCCAACCAAGATTAGAGAGAAGTGATTACTGCAAGTATGATTTGAGAAAGAAGTCTTTTAAAAAGGGAGGTAGATATCACAAGGAAACAAACTATAGGCTACCATCCCTTATAAATACAGATGCAACCCAAAAACATAAAAAGGATTATATACCATGAATATATGGGATTTATTCCAGGAATGCAAAATTAATTCAACATTAAAAAATCAATGCAATCCATCGTATTAATAAAATGGTACTTTTCCTTTATTCTATTAATAATATAACCATCTTGATAAATGCAGAGAAAGCACTTGACAAAATCCAAAGGCACACTGGAAAAAAATTTGTTCAGAGAAGTAAAAATGAGCTATGCTTTTAGGTCTTGAATATGTGACACATAATTAAAGAAATGTGACATAAATTTATATTTAGTATAAATTTTTAAAGCCTCCTAAATGCTACTAAAAATACATAGACCAACTTCTAGTTAAACATGGCGGGTTGAGCTCATGCAATTATCTCTGCTCCTCTTGAAACTTTACCATAACGAGAATAAAGAAATAAAAAAAAGAACAAAAATAATGGTAAAAAAGACAACATGAGAAGGGAGATTTGACACAAGTTTGGAAGATGGAAAGATGAATGAGTGGTAACCAATTCACCAGAGCTTAGAATCTGAAATCTAACAATGAAGAAGCCCACTACCAGAAACTCTCAGGAAGTAGACACACCAGCTACCCCTGAATATAGGAGTACAGGATTGGGCGGAAAATAGGAGGTATCAGGAGCAGTTCAAATCCTGAAACCCCTTTGTAACTTGCAAAGTTGAGAATGCCCCCGTCATCCACTGGAGTAACAGATATAAGGTTTATTCCCAAGGAAGCTGAACCAGAGAGAATATTGATTGTGTAAACAGCTGAAAACAGAAGTGAGGCAGTACACTAAAAACAGAGATTTCCACTGGCCAGCTCTAGCAATCAAAAGCAGCAGAAATATTACCTATAGTAGTTCTCTCTGGGGAAACTGAGGAAAGACCAACAGATAATGATGTTTAGGGAATGCCCCCCAAAAACAGCTGGGGCTGCCAGCCCATTACCTTAAGGTGGGACCCATCGAATCAATAGCTCCTAATAAGCATTTTAGCACCTCACTTTTAAACTTGAAAGGATAGCCAAAGATTAGCATTCATTTAATTAAGGCTTGCTCCTTATATGAAAGATAGAGTCTCAAACCAAGTACAATCAGTTCTGCTATAACGCTGTCTTAAAAACACAAATTTATTCTAATGTAACTGCTATTAATATATAAGGGAACAATTTCAGCATAATGCAAACTTTTCATTTTGTTATGCACAATTTTGTTGGCAAGAAACATTAAATGAACTGCACATAAGCTGTGTAAAAATACATGAAATGCACAAACCTCAAACAGCTCCTAGCTACCTCAGTTCATCATAGGTTGTGAGCCACACTCATCCACATCTGGTATTACAATTTTCCTTCTGATTTCAGATAACTTTCCCAACATTTCACAATAACACATATGTTGAAACCCTCTGATGCCTACCTTCCACAAGCAAACTTCAGGTCTTTTCAAGATAAGTGCCATATTTATTGTAGTATTTACGTATTTCTTAACAATTTAGTAAGTGCTGTTTTTATTAGGTTCCTATGGTTTTTAAAGTGTTATTGAAGAAGTTTTTGTGTTGTACCTGTAATCCCATCTCCCATAATTCCTGTGGTTTTTACTGAGCAATTTTGCACAGCACAGTGATTTTTAGGAATGCATATTTGACATTATAGCAGAACTAACTGTTCTGGAAGAGAAACTAGGAGCAAACAAAGATAATGTAGGGAACAGAAGAAGACTTTAAATAAATTGTCATTAATATCCTTAGAGAGGTAAAAGAATAGATTATGTTCAAGAAACAGGAATAAGAAGCAATTGAAAAAAGACTATTCAGAGAATACTGAAATATTAGAAATTAAAAATATTACAGCAGAAATAAAAGAAATTAAAAATTGACAAATTCTCCCAGAAAGTAGAATATAAAAACAAACAAATGAAAACTGAAAGTTGAAGTAAGAGAATTAAAGAATCAATATAAGTAGTCTGACATCTACACAGTAAGTTTCAAAAAAAAAAAGAAAAGAAAAGAAAAGAAAACATAGAAAGACATGTTATCCAAGAAATAATACAAGAACATTTTGTAGAATTGAAGGACATATGTTTCCAGATTAAAAGGGTTCAGAGTTAACTGCCCAATGAAAAAAGGAAAACTCACACCAAGGTACATCATCATGAAATTTCAGAACTATTGCACAAAGAAGAGCTCCTACAAGCTTCTGAGAGAAAACAACAGATCACACACAAAGAATTGGGAATCAAACTGGTACCAGATTTCTCAACAACACTGAAAGCCAAAAAACAATAAAGAAATGCCTTCAAAATTTTGAAGAGAAATGATTTCTAATCTGGAATGCAATACCCAGATAAATTGTTAATCGAGGGTGAAGAGACTAAAGGTATTTTGGGATATGCAAAATTTCAAAATACTTTCCTCTCATACATCCTTTTTTTAGGAAGTTATTAGAAGAGATGTTACACTAAAATGAGAAAATAAGCCACAGGTAGAAAGACTTGGGATGCAAGAAACAGGAGATCTAAAACAGGAGAGGAAAAGGAATTCCCAGGATGATGGTAAACAGAAGTCCAAAGTGACAGCTGAGAACAGGCCCAGAGAGAATAAATCCAATTGGAGCAGAAAGATAAAAGGTTCCAAAAAAGCTGGCGCCAAAAAATAAAAGGGGGAAGGGAAGAAAAAAGGAAATCCTAGATTACCTGATGTGTTTAAGTATGTGGAGAGATGTGGCACATATTTGTCAGGGACTTGTTTGTGGCATGCGGAAATTAAGCAAATGAAAAAACAGCAGTTAACTCTACAGAAAACAAAATATACAAGGAAATGTAATTATGGTATTATAGGGCACACAGATAGAACTGGGTATTAGTGGACGATATTAAAAAAGTCCTAATAATGTCAATAAATAAATATTTATTAAATCCCAAATTGTGATATAACAATATTAGGAGGCTATGAAGAAGCAAAAACTGGGCATATGTTGTCTGGGTACATGGGTAGGAGGAGTAGTGTAAGAGTCATATGTTTATATTTCCTAGTAGATTATGCCTAAATTTAAGAATCAAGAAAGAATACCATACAGAACTATAGTGGTAAATAACAGAAGAAACAAGATTTGAGAATAAAAAACAAGAATTAGGAGTGGAACAAAGTAGGGTTGTTTTTGGTATAAGCTCTATAATATTCTCTGTTCTGTATTGCTTTGATAAAAATAACAAATTAGAAAAACAAAATATTAGGATCATTTTCACCTGTCCAAGCTCTTCATTCAGATCGGAAGTATTGACTTGAGCTTTCTGATCTGATTCTTCATGATATAAATCAAGATCCCAGCCAATAAAGAATGATCCAAGAAATTTCTGCATTTCAACTGTCACATATAATGAAATTGGAATGATGAAATTGTAGAGTACTAAAAAAGCAAGGAAGTCTGAAATAAACCTCAGAATCTAGGAAAAAAGAAATAATTGTTTGATAAGAGAAAATACATGAGAATTTCTTCAGTATCACTGAAAAAAATTATCAGAAAGTTTCATGCCTAAATAGACCATCAACTACATTATGAGGTGAGACAATTTCATGAATTGAAATTCATTTACTGAATTGTCTTTTTAACACTACATTTCCTCTGGTTATTTTATTGCTCATTAGAATCTTGATCAAAGTAAAAGAAGAAAAGGTTAAATTCAAATTAGTTAATTTGTTACTTTTCAGAAGCTAACAAAAAGCCTGCCGTGACTGAAACTATCTTTGGCAAAATTATTATTATAATCTCTGGAGCGTACTTATCCATTCTACTTCTACCCTTCAAAATCACAACTAACTAAAAATTGAGTGCCACAAAAAATAATCAAATAATTGCTAGGCTGTAATTGCTAGAAATTAAAACTTTTTAAGTACAGAATATACAGCAATAGCCTACTTCAATGGCTTAGCAGCACCACATTTCAATATGCATTCTGTGAAAGGTAAAGTACTTAATTGTGAATAATATTGAAAATATGACCCTGTGATTATCTGCTTTATGGTTTCTTGAGATCAAAATTTGTCTTCCATTATGTATATTTTAATTGAAAGTGAAATTTGGAGAACAATTATTAACCAAAATTGTAGTTAAATTCTCTTGGTAGTCTATGTTTAATCTGTTTAAAACTTTGTATGACATAATTTGTGTATTACCTCCTATCATCAAGACTGACAATGAGACTCCTTGAAATAGTTAGACAAAATTATAAATAAGTCAACTTACTCTTTAATTCATTTATGATAAGATATAGTAAATGGAATAGAAAACTGAATTGGTAGTATTGACGTGGAATGCAATTATAGACAGATTCAAAATTTTGTGACCTCTTTGAACTATTCATTCAAGTCATGCCACAGGGAATACAACTGCTTACGCCCTAAACTGCAAAAAATATACCAGTACAAACATATGAGTTTCTCTTTATCTGCAATACCATTTTGTCATCATTCTGTTTTAGCAGATCACAGTGGTCCCTCCTATCAGAAGTCACTACCAAAGCATCAACTATGTTGAAGAATAAAGTTTCCTTTACAACAGAGTCAAGAACACCATAAAATACCTTACTACTATTTCTTTGATGTTCTGTTTTTTGGTTATACCAAGGTTCATCCCATTTTTCTTCAGCTTGCCATGTATATTTCAAGATAGTACTGATGATGGCTTCAGAAATCAGAATTATCAGATAAATTATCAAAAATGTATTCATTGACCTAAAGCAAGAAAAAGAGAACATAAAACATATCAATTATGTGTTACTATATTTGTTTGTTTGGAAATTAATACTTACATTAAGAAGATATTAAAATATAGAAGGAATTACTGCTGTAGGAATTACTGTATCTTTTAAAATAAGACAGTTTTTCAAGAATTTACCATTCAATAAAATTTATTTACTAGCAATAAAATATCCAATGTATAGAGATTAAAAGCCTATTTACTATAGCCATGTTACTGTTCGAAATGCTTAAATGACAGTTTTGACCAGTTATTTTTGCCTTAAGTAATTATTCCATGATTTTTTATATTTTCAGGACCCATCCAATTATAAGCATATTAACTGACATTTGTACAGCATTAAAATTTTTATAAAACTTTTGTCACATCCACTATCTTATCTTTATAAAAACCTTGTGAAGAAGAGATATTACATCTTTTTCACTGATGAAGACGAAAGGCCAAAAAAATCACTGTATAAATTTCCCAAAATCACATGACAAGGAACTATCTTCAGAATCCCTCTTCACTAGGCAAGTTTTTGTTTTTTTTTCAACCACCCCACCCCCCTACTAGGCAAGTTTAATGTCACATGTCTTTGATTTCAAGTTTAAAAACATAAATTATTAATAGAATTAATGTTTTATAATTAAAAAATTCAAATCTATACAAAAGAAACAGAATGGTATAAGGAATCCCCATGCATCCAACAAGTATTGAGGAAACATGCAGGTCATGGGCTTTACAAACACTCTGATTTTTCACCTTAGCCTTATCTTTACTATGCAATAAGTTCATATTCCTCTATCTTCCAACATAAAAAACTCTGTCGTGAGTAGGTGGAGAGTTTTTGTTTGGTTACTGTGTGTTAGGCACAGCGTTCAGCACTTCACATGTAGTATGGCTCACATTTTTACAGATGAGAACACTTGGATCAAGGAATTGCAACAACTGGTCTAAGGAAACAAAGCCAATAGATAGGGGATCTGAAATTTAAATCTACGTCTGTCTGACTCCACATTCTGACATTTTTTTCATGTCTCCTTGTAATAATATAACTGTAATCCTTGGTTTATTTCCATCTTTCTGTCTTTGCTCATTAATTCCCTCATCAGACACACTCTCCTTTTTTCCCTATATTATTTAGCATATTTTTTGCAGTTTAACTCAAAAAACCATCTCCTTCCTAAAGTCTGTCCTAATGACTTTGGTTTATATTCAACTTTCTCTAATTTAATTTTCAAACTAGTACCACATTATCTAATTTTTCATTGTGTATTAGTTTTAATTTCCTACTTGACAGAAAAGGAGAAGGAATTATATTTCAGAAAACCTACCACAACAAGAGATCACACAAAAATATTTGTAAGTAATTCTACATTGAGTTTTCTCATGAAGAATTCAATCAAGTTTCGAAGTCTCTTACAGTTCATAAATGAGACTTCAGCATTGAGATGATAAGAATAATAATACCGTGGCATATGTTCTACGTTTATTAATGTATCACCTCTCACTGAAGTCCCCTCCTGAATTTCAACATAATATTATAGGTCATTAAATATGAAATGTCTGCTTTCGAATCAAAAATGTAGTTTATTATATCTCGAACAAGAAGCAGTACAATTAATCAAAGTATGCACCTAAACTACCAACACAGTTTTGCCATCTTAATGGTAACTTGCTTATCCCAGCAGCGAAGACGGTGGGAGAGTGTGTGGCGATGAAATTGTGAAAAGCGTTTTCCACAGCTTGCTCAGAACTGAATATTTTGCCTTGCAAGAAGTGGTCCAAAGCCCGGAAGAAGTGGTAGTCAGTTGGTGCAAGGTTTGGGGAATATGGTAGATGACACAGTGTCCACTTCCAGCTTCTGTAGTTTGAGCAGCGTTGTTTTTTGCAACATGTGGTCATGCAAGAGGATTGGTCTGTCTCTATTGACCAATCTTGGATGCTTAATCACAAGCATCCTCATCATTTCGTCCAATTAGACATCCACTGTAATTGACTGACCAGGTTTCATGAAGCTGTAGTAGATAATATCAGAGGTGGACCACCAGACACCATTAGCTTTTTTTTGATGAATATTCGGTTTCGGAATGTGTTTTGGCACTTCACCTTTATCTAACAACTGTGCCAAATGCTTGCGATTATCAAAAAGCACCCATTTTTCATCACACATAACAATACGGTGTAGAAATGGTTCTCCTTTACATTGTGACAGCAAAGAAAGGCAAGCTTCAAGATGATTTCTCTTCTGAGAAATTTCTCATTTAATTGATGTGGTACCCATCTATCCACCTTCTTTACCTTGCCGATTTGTTTCAAATGGTCCAATATTGTCGGAATACTAATGTCAAACCTTGCTGCTAATTCATGCGCAGGTTGAGATGGATTCAATGGATTCACTTCCACTACAGCTTTCAGCTCATCATTATCCAACTTGGTCTCAGGTCACCCACATGGTTCATTTTCAAGATTAAAATCAACAGAATGGAACTTCTCAAACCCTGGAAGTACTGTGAGTTCATTAGCCACATCCTTCCCAAATACTTCATTGATATTTCAAGCTGTCTGCACTTCATTGGTTTTATGACAGAACATATTCAAAAATAACACAAATGTTTGACTTGCTCATGGTTTCACAAAAATTGCTCTAAAAAAAAAACTGAGATAATCACAAGCCAAAATGTGTGTTTGAAAGAATGAGAATATACCTTCACAACTAAAAAAAAAAAAAAGTATCAAAGTGAAATGTCAGAGATAGCAACTGTCAAACTTAGTACTTAAGAAAATTGGACATTCCATACTTAATAACCTTAATACAAGTCTTCAATTTTATTGTATTTTGTTTTTCATGATCTATTTAAAAATATGAAGTACTTCATGAATTTGCATGTCATCCTTGTGCAGGGACCATGTTAATTTTCTCTGTATTATTCCAATTTTAGTATATGTGCTGTCAGAGCAAGCACACAAATCTTTGATTTTAAATTTAAACACCTAAATTTCATCACGAAGAAACTTTATCCCAAAAAAATTCAAACAGAGAAACACAACACTATAATGAACTCCCATGTGCCCAACTATCAACATTCTACCTTTCTTAATTTCATCTATACTTTCCCTCAATCCCAATTACCCATATAATTGGGTGTTTTTTGGTGTGGTTCTTTTATTATCTTACTAATTGCTTTTTAAAAAGTTTTTTATTTTGGAATAATTATAAACTCACAGAAAGTTGCAAAAATAGTACAAAGAGTCCCATGTATCCTTAGCCCACATTCTTCTAACAGTGACATCTTACATAGCTGTAGTACAATATCAAAACCAGGAAAGTGATGCTGGCATATTACAGTGAACTAGACTACAGATTAGCTTTCACCATTCAAAAAGTCTGCATTCATTTGTGTGTGTGTGTGTGTGTGTGTGTACAGTTGTATGCAATTTTTTTGTCCTACATATAGATTAGCATAACCATCACTATCAAGAAACTGATGTGTTCTATTACCTCAAAAGAATTCCCCTATGCTACCTCTTTTGTATTTTCGCCCATCCCCTACGACATCCCTGTTCCCTGGCAACCACTAATCTGCTCCCCATCTCTACAGTTTTGTCATTTTGGAATGTTATGCAATAGGAATCATGTAGTGTGTAATCTTTTGAGCTTGACTTTTTTCAGTCAAGAGAATGCCTCTGAGGTCCATTCAGGCCATTGCGGGCCATCGCATGTGTTAATAATTCACTCCTTTTTATAGAGCAGTAGTGTTCCATTGTATAGATGTACCAGAGTTTGTTCAACCGCCCTTCCATTGAAGGACACCGAGGTGTTTCCAGTTTTTTGCTGTTATTAAATATAAATAAAGCTGCTATGAAAATTCCTGTATGAGTTTTTGTGTCAGCATAAAATTCATTTCTCTGAGATAAATGCCCAAGAGTGTAATTGCTGGGTCATATGGTAAAGGCATGTTCAGTTTTGTAAGAAACTGCCAAATTATCTTCAGGTGTAATATTTTTCATTCCCACGAACAAGGTAAGAGAAATCCAGTTTCTCCACCTCATAGCCAACATCTGGTATTATCACTAATTTTAATTTTAGCTGTTCTAACAGGTACGGTGATATATCAATGTGGTTCTAATTTGCTTTTCTCCAATAGGTAATGATGTTGAATATCTTTTTAATGTGATTATTTGCCATCTGCAACTCCTCTTTGGTAAAATATGCATTCATATCTTTTGACTATTTCCCTCCTTCCTTCTTTCCCTTCTTCCTTCCTTTTTTTCCTTCCTTTCCTCCCTCTCTCCCTCCCTTCTCTCTTCTCTCTCTCTCTCTCTCTCTTTCGGGATAGAGTCTCACTCTGTCTCCCAGGCTGGAAGACAGTGGCATGATCATCATTCACTGTAACCTCGATTTCCTGGGCTCAAGCCATCCTCTTGGCTCAGCCTCCCAAGTAGCTGGTATGTGCCACCACATCTGGCTAATTTTTAAAAATGTTTTTATAGAGATGGGGTCTCGCTATGTTGCCCAGGATGGTATCAAACTCCTAGCTTCAAGCGATCCTTTCACCTGGGCCTTTCAAAGTGCTATGACTGTAGCAGGCATGAGCAACCACGCCTGGCCTTTTTTGCTTATTTTCTAATTGGATCGTTGTATTACTGCTGAGTTTTGAGTTCTTTATATTTCTAAATATAAGGGCTCTGGGAGATGTGTGGTTTGCAAATATTTTCCTCCAGTCTGTCGCTTGTCTTTTCATCCTTTTAACAAGGTCTTTCACAGCACAAAAGTTTTTAATTTTGATAAAGTCTAATTTATTTTTTCATTTAGGAATTGTACTTCTAGTGTCATATCTAGTAACTCTTTGCCTAACTCTAGGTCCTGAAGATTTTCTATATGTTCTAATAAGTGTTATAGTTTTATGTTTCACATTGAAATCTATGCTCCAATTGAATTAATTTTTATACATGGCATGAGGTTTAGGTTCTTTCATTCTTTGTTATGAAGGCACCATTTCTAGCACCATTTGTTGAAAAGATTATCCTTCTTTCTTCGTACTGCTTTTGCACTGTTGCCAAGAATCAATTTGGTGTATTTCTGTTGGCCTATTATGGTGTTTTCTATTACATTGATCTATATGTGCATTACTCCACCAACACCAAATTGCCTTGATTACTGTAGCTATACAGTAAGCCTTAACATTAGTGATTCTTCCCACTTTCCATTTTCAAAATTGTTAGCTATGCTAGTTCCCTTGCTTTTCTATATAAATTTCAGAAATAAGATTGTCTATTTCCACAAAAAAAAATCTTGCCAGGATTTTGACAGGAACTGCATTAAACTTATTAATTGATCTGGGGAAACTGACATATTTACTATATGGAGTTTTTCAATCCATGAACATGATATATTGTTCCGTTTACCCATATCTTTCCTTTTTTCCTCAAGCATTTTGTAATTTTCAGCATAGAAATTTACAAATATTTTGTTAGTTGTGTACCTAGGTTGTTCTTTTTTGGGAAGCAACTATAAACAGTATTATGTTTTAAATTTTTGTTTTTGCCATTGCTGTTTCTGTCCTAAAGCAAATATTTAGTGCTATAAATTTCCTTCTCCACACTGTTTTAGCTGCATTCCATAAATTTTGATACATATTTTCATTAGCTTTTAGATATTAAAAAAAATTTTTTTAGGATTTCCTCTGACCCATGCATTATTTAGAAGAGTTCCAGCTGTCCATACCCTTATCAATACTTGGAACTTTCAGCCTTTCAAATTTTTGCCATTCTAGTAAGTGAGTATTTGTATCTCCTTGTAATTTTATTTTATTTTTAATTTTTTTGTTTTTATTACTCATTGCTGTTACACAAGATCTCCTTGTAGTTTTAATTTGCATCTCTCATGACTAATCATGATGTTGTACACTCTTTTTATGTGCTTATGGGCCATTTGTGAAGTATCTGCTCCTGTCTTTTGCCCATTTTTTCATTAGCTTGTTTCTCTTTTTATTATCAATTTGTAGGAATTTTTAAAAAA
Source organism: Indri indri (assembly GCA_004363605.1). NCBI lineage: Eukaryota > Metazoa > Chordata > Mammalia > Primates > Indriidae > Indri > Indri indri. Next base: position 19,588 of record RJWJ010015374.1, on the reverse strand, counting down.
TATATGTATCGTCATATATTCTGTTTACAACCTTTGTCAGATATATGTTTTATGAATATTGTCTCCCAGTTTTTGGCTTGTGTGCTCATTTCCTTTAGTGTACAGCCTGATGAGCAGAAGTTTTCAATTTTGTGGCAGTCTAAATTTATCAATGTTTTCTTTTACGGTTGTTTGTGGTATCCTAAAAAATTTTTATCTATTCCAAGGTCATGAAGACATCTTCCTAAGTTTTCTTCTAAAAGTTTTATAATTTTAGCTTTTATGTTTAGGTCTATGCCTCATCTTGAAAAACATTTTGGAGCATGGTGTGAAGTAGGATATTTTTCCCCATATGGATATACAATTGTTGCTGCATCAGTTGTTGAAAAGACTATCATTTTCCCATTGAAAGTGACTTGATGTTTTGGTTGAAAATCAACTAACTATATACAAATAGGTTTATTTCTCAACTCTATTTTATTCCATTGAACTATCATTTTTGTTACTACCACACTGTAATTACTGCAACTTTATATTGTTTTGAAGTCAGGTAATATAAATCTTCTAGCTTTCTTTTCTTAAGAGGTTGCTTTTGCTGTACATTTTGGATATGCATTTTGGCTACTGCATTTCAATATACATTTTAGAATCACCCTGTCAATTACTACAGAAAAGCTTGATTGGATTTTAATTGAGACCGAAAGAAACGATACATCAATTGACAGTACAACAATACTGAGCCGGCCAATCTATTCATGTGATTTCTCCATTTATTTAGGTTTTCTTTAATTTTGGTCACCATGTTTTATAGTTTTCATTATAGAAATCTTACACAAGTTTTAAAAAACTTATTCCTAAATATTTTACACTTCGACACTACTGTGAATATAACTTTTTTTAAAATTCAGTTTCCTCCTGTTTCTTACTATTATATACATATAAAAATAATTTTTTTATTTACTTTGTATCCTGAAACCTTACTAAACTCACTTATTACTTTAGATTTTTTGTTGAATGTTTATACCTTTATGTGAAAAATTATGTGTCTTCCAGTAGATCAATTTTACTTCTTGCTTTCTAATATTTATGCCTTTTATTTCTTTTATTTTGTTGCATTGAATAAGGCTTCTAGGATGATGTTCAAAGGAAGTGGTAAGATTGAATAC
>RJWJ010015374.1:0-18343 GCA_004363605.1 Indri indri | reverse complement strand
TCCTGGGCTCGAGCAATCCTACTGTCTCAGCCTCCCGAGTGGCTGGGACTACAGGCATGTGCCACCATGCCCGGCTAATTTTTTTCTATATATATTTTTAGCTGTGCAATTAATTTATTTCTATTTTTGGTAGAGACGGGGTCTTGCTCTTGCTCAGGCTGGTCTCGAACTCCTGAGCTCAGGACGATCCACCCGCCTCGGCCTCCCAGAGTGCTAGGATTACAGGCGTGAGCCACCACGCCCAGCCAACATTTTCAATTTTGATGAAGTTCAATCTGCCAACTTTTTTGTTCCTTTTTTTGTATGTTTCCCATAAGAAATCTTTACTTAACCCAAGTCACAAAAATATTCTCCCATGTTTTATAGATTTATTTCTTATGTTTAAGTCTTATATTCTGAGTTAGTTTTTATATATGGGGGGGTGGAGTAGGAGTGAAGGTTCAACTTTTGACATATAGATGTACAAATGTTTCAGGGCCATAAGTTGAAAAGACTATCCTTTTGTGTGAAGATATTTTTAATAATAAATGAAATGTCTTTGATAGATACAGGGCTATTTAGACATTCTGTTTCATCCCGTACAATTTTGATAAGTTAGTTGTGTTTTCAAAGAATTTGTCCATTTCATCAAAGTTGTAAAATAAAGTGACATAAAGTTGTTCAAAATATTTCCTTATTATTCTTTGATATTTGTAGGGTCTATAAAGATATCTTCTCTTTCATCCCTGATAGTGGTAATTTTTTAGTTTTTTCTCTTCTACCATTTCTCTTGTTTCCTAATCAGTCAACCTGAGTAGGAATTTATGAATTTTATTAATATTTTCAAAGAACCAACTTTTCTCTTTGTTCATTTTGTGTATTGTTTATCTGTCTTCTATTCCACTGGTTTCAGCTCACATCTTCAATTAATTTCTTCCCTTTCTTCTCAGTTTGTGTCTAATTGTTCTTCTTTACCCAGCTTCTTAAGGTAGAAACTTAGATGATTAATTTTAAACTTTTCTTCTGCTCTTATATAAATATTTATAGCTATAAATTTCCCTCTAAGATAGGCTGTGCCTCAAGTCTGCAAATTTTGATGTGTTATTGATTTCTAACCTAATTCCCTCATTGTCAAAGAACATGTTCTGTATTATTTCAATCTTTTGGTATTTGTTTTATGCCACCTCATATGATTCTGTCCAGATGGACTTGCCATGTGCAATTATGTAACCATTCTAGCTTTCACATGCTTACGATTGATATTTGCATGGTATATCTTTTGATGTGAACCTATTTGTATCTAGACTGCATCTTTGGCTGGACATTGTGGCTCACACCTGTAATCCTAGCACTTCGGGAGGCCAAAGCAGGAGGATTGCTTGAAGCCAGGAGTTAAGAACAGCCTGAGCAACACAATGAAACCCCATCTCCACTAAATAAACAAACAAACAAATAAATAAACAAACAGCATTTCTTCTAGATAGCATATAGTTGGGTTTTGCTCTTTTATCCAGTCTGACAATCTGATTTATTAGACTGGTGGATTTACATGTAGTGTAATTTTTGGCCAGAATTAGGACTACCATTTTGCTATTTATTTTCTATTTGTCTCAGTTGTTTTTTGTTTCTCTGTTCTTCTTTTCTTGCCTTCTTTTGTGTTTATCAAATATTTTTAGTATTCAATTGTTCTATGACTTATTTAGATATAAATCTTTGCCTTATTGTTTTTCATGGTGGCTCTAGGGATTAAAATATACATCTTTACCTTATTGCAATTTACTTAGAGATGATATTGTACTACTTCATGTAAAATGTAGGCCCTTTGCAATAGTATAGTTCATTTATACCCACCCTCATCTTTTGTGCTACTATACACACACACACACATACACACACAATAAATGCCACAATACAATGTTATACAATTTACTTTGAAATGCCCATAACTTTTAAAGCAATTAAAGGGGAAAAAGAATATTTTATATATATAGTCTTCTATATATAGGAACATACTTGTCATTTCTGATTCTCTTTATTCCTTCTGAATAACTTTATTTAGGATTTCTTGTCATGGAGATCTCCTGAAAGTTAATGTTCTCTGTTCTTCGTTTCACCTTTTTTTTGAAGGTTACTTTTGCTGGATATAGTATTTGGGGATGACATTTCTTTTTCTTTCAGCACTTCCCAGAAGTCTTCTGTCCTCTGCTGCTTCTGAGAGTCGGGTATCATTCATGCTGTTATTCACTTGGATGTGACGTGTTTTCCTTTGGCTACTTACAACATTTTCTCTTTTTCTTTGGATTTTGTAGTTTGACAATTAGGTGTTTTGGTATGGTTTTATTTCCATTTTTCCTGCTTAGAGTTTGCCGATCTTATTGGTAGGGTAGGCTAAAATTTTTTCTCACATTTCAGAAATTTTTAGTTGTTATTTTTTCAGATATCTTTATTCTGTCCTTTTTCTCTCTCTTCTTTTTTGGGGATCAATTACACTAATGCTGGACAGCTTCATATTGTCCTACAAGGCTCTGATGCTCTGCTCATTTTTTCTCAATCTTTTCTCTCTGTTCTTCAGATTGAATAATTTCTATTACTTTTTCTTCAAATTCACTGATAATGTCTTCTGTTTTCCTCAATCTGGTGCTGAGCCCATCTAATGAAGTTTACATTTTAGTAATTATATTTTTCAACTCAAGAATTTCCATTGGATTCTTTTTTATAGTTTCCACTTCTCTGCTGAGTTTTCCCATATGTTCGCATCCAAATTTCCCTTTAGGCCCTTGAACATATTTACAATACTTTTAAGTTCTTGTCTGCTAATTGTAAGATCTAGATCATTTTGGAGACAGTTTCTATTGAGTGCTTTTTCTCTTCAGTATGAGTTACATTTTTTTCACGTCTGCTTAGTTTTTATTGCATATTGGACTTTATAAATAATACACTGTAGATAGTCTGCATTCTGTTATGTTCCTCAGAAGAGTGCTGAATTTTATTCCAGTAGGCAGTTAACTTAGCTGGGACGAAGTACCAAACTCCATCTCCAATGCAATGGGCAGCATCAAGATTCTCTGCTGAGTTCTTTCAGCTTTCTGTTGTTGTGTTTTTGCCAAGCCAACTGAGGGCTCCCTTGTACATGCATAGTTCTAGTAGTCAGCCAAGTATTTGGGCAGAAAATATGTGCAGGTTTTGGAGTTAATTCCCTTCTTCTATGGCTCCCTCCTTTACATATCTCCCCCCAACTTTCTGGCTGCTCTTTGAGCTTTAAACTTTATCCCCTGATGTTTCAATCCAATAAAGCTCAGATTTTTTGATGCCCTAAGCAGCACAAAAATTAGGGAGTGACTTCAGTCAAAAAGCTGTACTCTTAAACCTTTCTCCTTATTGCTGCCATCTTTTTTTTTTTTTTTTTTGCTGCCATTTTTTGAGATTAGATACCTTGCCAGTTTTGATATGCTTTTGGTTACTCTCCAGTGCTTTCAAATTGTCGTTTGTTTTTCAAAAATTTTTCTTTCAATTTTTTAAACTGTTATCTGCAGAGGGTTAGTCTGATCAAGTGAGTCCACCATTTATGCAACAGTATTGATTTTTAAAGTTCTACTTTAGAACCTACTACATGCCAAATACTATGCAAAATGCTGCCTATACATAAAAATATAAAAAACTATTCCCATTCCAAGGATATCATCTTGCTTACTTGACCTGATATATTTTATACACATATGAGTAATATATACATAGTTATAATTGTATGTAAATAAGTGAAAATAGTTCTCTTACTTTTCTACTGCAGATCGTTTCTGTGATTTGCTTTTGTAATTTAATGCCATCTTAGTTTCCATTCCGGTGTAAACAGCAACACCTGCAAAACAAAACTATCATTTAAAATAATCCTCTAGCATGTTTCACAAGAAATAAGTACACTCACTAGCATGAAAACTTCTAAGAAAGTATATTGTATCATAGTTATAATTTTGCCTTCCTTTAAGTCTTTTCATTGTTTTAAAGGCTTTCTAAGTCCAATTTTGGGGAAGCCTGGTCACTCAACCTGCTGAATGAGATAAAGATGGCAAGGAAGGCCATTATAGATATAGCAAACAGTGTTAACAAAGACAGAAATGGAAAAGTATTTTTTGTTAGGGTGGAACAAAGGATTGGGGACAGAATGTGAAAGGCCCTGAATGCCAGGATCTGGAGTCTAAACACCATTCCATAAGCACTGGAGAGACAATATGGAAGTCTGTCGGAGTAAATTGAGTAAACACAAGGGAAGTGCTATTTAAAAAATTTGTTCCCATGTGAACAACTCTGAGATGAGCAAAAAGACAGGGGAAACGGGACTAACACTGGGGTATGAATGAAATTAGGAGACTAGCCTGATATTAATAAAAAAGTTTGTAGACTTTGGTTTGAATACTAGCTCTGCCACTTACTAGTTCTATATCCCTGAGTAAGTAATTTGTCTGAGTCTCAATTTTCCCATCTTTAAATGGGAAAAAATACTTCAGAGTTGTGAGATCTATATGAAAAATTAGCAAAATGCCTTGAAACAAATGATCAATAAATGTTCATTCCCATCCCTAAATACTAAGATTTAAAAACCAGTGTAGGGCCCATCATGCCCTCTTCCTAAAGATTTGCCCGTGATTCTTATCCTTAGAATTATTCCCGAAAGGCAAGGGTTATAACTCAAATGACAGAGGGCATTGAAATTACAGGAATGTGAGAAAACATCTGGAATAATACAACAGGGGAGAGGTGGTGCTGAGGAAAACAACAGAAGACAGACCCATCTAAAGGCATTCAATTACATGTTTTCTTTTGAGAGGGTACAAAATTTGGATACCTGCTTTAAGGTAAACAAGAGTGAAGGTATTAATGCTAGGAAGATGTGTTAAAATATGGCATTACATGAGAAGGTCTAAAAGTCCTGAAGGTTTACTCTGGCTTCTACCATTAAAAAACATTATTATGGATTAATTTTTTTTAATTGTGATAAGATACACATAACATGTAATTGACCACTTTTTTTCTTTTATTATAACTGGTGGGGTGGAGCGGCTGGCCCGGCCAGTCCACGTAATTTACCATTTTAACCAGTGGCACTTAATACATTCATAATTTTGTGTAGCCATCCTACTAAGTAGAGAACATTTTCATTATACCCGAAGAAAACCGCATATCCATTAAGCAATCATTCCCCATTCTCCTCTACTCCTGACCTCTGGGAACCACTAATCTGCTTTCTGTCTCTATGAACTTGCCTGGATATTTCAAATAAATGGAATCATATAATATATGACCTTTTGTGCCTGGTTTGTTTTACTCAATGTAATATTTTCAAGGTTCATCCATGTTGTAGCATGTATTAGTACTTCATTCCTTTTTTTGGCTGAGTAATATTCCATTATATACCACATTTTGTTTATCCATTCATTAGGTGATGAACATTTGGGCTGTTTCCAACCTTTGGCTACTGTAAACAGTGCTTCTATGAACATTCTTGTACAAGCTTTTGTTTGAACACCCATTTTCTGTTCTTTTGGGTATATATCTAGAGTAGGATTTCTGAGTCATGTGGTAATTATATGTTTCACTTATTAAAGAACTGCCAAACTATTTTTCCCAGCATCTGCAACATTTTACACTCCCATCAGCAATATACAAGGGTTTCAATTTTTCCATATCCTCATCAATACTTGTTATTTCTTTCTTTTTATACACACACACACACACACACACACACACACACATATGGATTTCTTTATTAGAGAGCCTAAAACTGAGAGAGGTAATAGGAAAAAAAGAGAATGAAAAAGAGGACCTCGAAAGCTGTAGACAGCCACTGGGTAACAGGGTGGGCCAGGATACTAAGGGCCATTCCTAAAATGAGAAGAGCTAGTTGACAGCTCAAGGTTATCATCAACTTCACAATTTGCCTAGAGTTGATTCAGAGTATATTAAATTAATTTAGATCTCCAAGGCAAGGGCAGTATTTATTCATCCTTTTGATCCAGTCAGTATATGTTCCAATATACTTGGTATACAACCAGCAGTCAATAACAATTTGTTGAATGAGTGAATGTATGAATGAATAAGTCAGTAGTTATGAATCTAATCTAAGAATAATCATAATGGAATTATATAAGTGGTCTACTGCACCATGATGCCAGATTATATTCGTTCTCATCCACCTCCACCATTACTAGAAATGTCAGAATTATCTTATTAGCACTCAGTTTCACAAGTATTCACACAAAGACAATATAAGAACAAGGTTCTAGTCTATTACTCAAAAACAGGGACCAACAACAAAAAAAACCACAAAATTATATTAATATAATCTTTATACAAAAATTATCATAAAACATTTAGTTAACAAATTTCCAATCAAAAGACCACAAATATTATGCTTTTAAAAATACTTCATATAAAGCACCAACACAAATCAATAATTTAAAATGTTTAAACATGTACAAACCAAAAATTTCTTTTGTGTTTTTTAATCTGGCTCCACGAAGCAAGAGACTCTCTGGCCCCAGAGGTCTAGGAAAAAAGAAAATAACCGAAAAGCATTGAATATATTAAAAATTCAATTCAATTCTAAAATGGCATCTTCAGCAGGAGGTACTTAAGCTATAGCTACAACGCTGCTTTCATAGAAAACCAAAATCCCAACAGTATAAAGCTGCCTACACCAATCATGATGTTAGTTACTCAAACACCTGCTTTAGTATTTCAGTCACTTTAAGATTAGTGGCTCAGAAAAAAGAATATGCACATAAATAAACTCACAAAGCCACTAGTATCAAAAAATTTTAAACATAAAATTCAGCAAAATCAAAGATTAAGTACTGATTTTAAAATGTTTAGCAGAAGATGAAATTTAAAATTTTTTTAGCACATTTAATAGTTTGAAAGTGAAAATACAGAACTAAAATGCAACGCAAACATAAATTGTAGTATGATTTGTGTAAATGCATGAGCTCAGCATAATTAAATTTATACTGGATTATAAAATATAATGTAGAAAGTATGTTAGTAAACTTTTTCTAGGCAAGATTGCACAGTATAACTTGACTACTTGCATTGTATACTTCTTGGAGCACAGGTCTTCTTGCTGTTTGAATTTCTCTCCATAAAGGAGATATAAAACGACAAGGAATAACTAGAAAGGAAATTGTATCTTCTTAGTGATAGCAAAATGATAAGAGCTATGGATAAGTTTAAAAGCCTTTTTTTTTTAATATTCTTTATGCTTTTCTGCAATATACATACAGTTATCTAAACCAAACAGAATCTGAACCATTTATAAAGATATCTGCAAACCCAAATATTGTAAAAAAAAAAAAAAAGCAATGAACCAAGGAGGACCAGATGTTTGAGACATAGTTAACAAGTATGATTCTACCAGGCAGTCATATTTGAAGTGCACTCCACGGATATTCCAAAATCAATATGGAAACCATTCACGAGCTATAAAATAGCTCTTTTCACTTGATGCTGCTTCTAACAATAAATAGAAATACTTTGTGCTCACATTGGCATATAAAATTGGTATATAATGACAGCTTCAAATTAAAAGATAATGCATCAAATGAACGAAGGGTCCTTGGAGAATCCAAAATGGATGCTCTCTGTGGGTTCAGGAGTTCAGCTGGTTTTGCTCAGAAAAGTACATTAATTAGCTTTTTTTTCTGATCTAGACAATTTATGCATGCATGTGTAAATGTCTAGGTATTGACTCATAATAAGCTTATTACTGTGAAAATTAAAAATATTGTATCACATGTCCAATCACGTCTGGCAAAATGTATTATCTAAATAAGGGAGCTTCATATTGCAAAGTTAATTTTCAACCCCAGACAGCTGTTTTGAAAGGTTTCTACTAGTACATTAGGTACCCAGACAGAACACAGAGTTTAAAATGCTGGCTACTTAAGGACTTTTAGGCTGACATATCCTCATCCAAGTACCTAAGGACAAAGACCCCCTAATGCCACCATCATCAACCCAGCGATCCTTGTCAGTACTGGGCCTAATAAGCCATTTTCTATATTGACTGAGTTCCAGGGCCCCTCCATAGCTTCCACACAGAACCTCCTCCCTTTCTGCACTGCCATCCTCCAATCAGTGGGCTCCAGTTTAAGTGCAGGTCAAAGTTTTCAATGGTGTTCAGTGAAATGGGAATACACACAAACATAGATATGTATGTGCAGAAATTATATATACATGTGTGTATATATACACATATACTTTATATCTTATGTAAAATATGTATTTAATTATATATGATATATAATAAATACATATACATGTCAAGTAACCTTTAAACTGATATATTTTTTTTTACATTTTAAAATTTTGTTGTTAAATGTCCTTTCTTTTATAAAATTGATTAGGATAGATGATAGTTGTGGCTGTGGTTTAGTTACTTTCCTAACTGGGCAAAACAAAAAGTAGGCAACCCCGCAAAAAACAAAAACAACAAAAAAAATAAATAAATAAATGAAAGATAATTCATCAATTCATTCAGGTTGCTTCAGTGAAGAACATGGCTCATTTTTAACCACCCTGGGGGTTGAAGTAACATAACTGCTATTTTCCTTGACTAGCCACAATATTTCAATGCAATTCAGTCTATGTATCCACACGTTTCCCACTATTTCACTACGGAAATCAAAATAAATTTAGTTAGTCACAGTTATGCAGCAGGGGTCCTACACATAAAAGATCTTGTTACAGAGTTTAGTGAATACACTCCTATGTTAATGTTTATTAAAAATGTGGATCAGTGCTAATGCATGATATTTTTGCTGGCTTGTCTTAAGGATTTTATTGAAAAATGCTCAGCTCTTTGTTAGTGACTTATATCATACAGCCAGTATAAATTGACCATGTCCCAAGAAAATAGACAGAATGTCAAATTTGATTAGAAATTCAAGGACTGATTCTAAGATTGATTATAAATTAGGTTTACAGTAATGAATAACAGTGTAATCTCATCCTATCAGCAAATCTTTGCACTCATCCAAATTAAGGCACTGGAAATTAACCTGAAAATTGAGGGAAAATAAAATGAAACAACCAACCAAGCAATAAACCAATCAGAAGAGTAAGTAAGCAGTTTTGGATCAGCCATAAATACTTTAGCTTGCGCTGAATGATTCTGAAGTAAAGAAGACCGTAGCACTTATACTTGTTAAATATTATATGAACCATTTTTCATATTCTAGCCTTTAAGTGTTGTGGGTTTAAATGCATAAGGATCTGAATTAAAGCAGCTACGTTTTATTTTAATGTTACTACTGAATATTGCCAGAAAATGAAATATAAAAATTCAAACAATCTTACCAAATTATTCTTAAATCATTTCATAGGATTTGTTTCATCCTTACTCGCTGCTGCTACAAATTACTAGCAGACGAAATGCTAAATGCTTTTAAGTTAACCCATTTCCATGATATGCTGTTTATTCACCTAATCTCTAGGTGAATAAACTCACTTCTAGTCCTTAACTTCTAGTCCTTCCCCCAAACAGTTCCCATTTAAAAGTAATTAGATAACATGAAGTTATTCTTACCTTACGATTTCTTCCATTTGGTGAGTTATTATCATTCGTCCCATGAATCTATTAAAGAATTCACCATATTATAAATATATATATTACTTATGACATCGATGGGTGGAACATTTTTGATAGTTTTAGCACTATTCTCATACATGAAACAAAACCAACCTTTTATATATACACATGGTCCAATATTCGTGGCAGAAATTATAAAAATAAATATTTAGGCCGGGCATGGTGGCTCACGCCTGTAATCCTAGCACTCTGGGAGGCCAAGGCGGGTGGATTATTTGAGCTCAGAAGTTCGAGACCAGCCTGAGCAAGAGCGAGACCCCCGTCTCTACCAAAAATAGAAAGAAATTAATTGGACAGCTAAAAATATATATAGAAAAAATTAGCCGGGTATGGTGGCGCATGCCTGTAGTCCCAGCTACTCGGGAGGCTGAGGCAGTAGGATTGCTTGAGCCCAGGAGTTTGAGGTTGCTGTGAGCTAGGCTGATGCCACGGCACTCTAGCCAGGGCAACATAGTGAGACTCTGTCTCAAAAAAAAAAAAAAAAAAAAAAAAAAAAAATTTAGTCCTTAAGCTTTAAAAAATCTAAAATTATTACCATCTCTATTCCAGCTATGAATGAGGTAATAAATAAAAAATGTTTTCAAAATGGCAATGTAGATGTTATGCATTATTACTATTATTATTAGTTTGGTTATCATGAGAATTTATAACTGCTAAACAAAGATGTATACATTTATTTAGCCAACAATGAATGTTCATATAGTTCATTACCGTTTACTAAATAAAGCTTCCTGTGACCTATAGATCATTGGAACCGAATCATTGATCTACTTATTCATTTATTCATTCATTCATTTATTCAACAAATATTCACTGAGCGACTGCCATGTATGAGTTAAGTGGCCTACCACTTAGATAGAGTAGTAAGCAAAAACCTGTCAGTGAACTGCAGAGCTTCTTTAACTTGACAGTCATATTTAAACTTTTGGTTGCCTTAAATCTAGAGTGAAGGAAGAAAACCAAGAGAGGGAAGTATCCAGGAAGACAAGCGGAGGAGATATATAATATGATAAGAAGCTGAGGGTGATTTTTATAATGTGCTTGCAATTTATAGTCTGTCACCAGTTACTGAGTAGAAATGAACTTAGTTTCTCATGTAAGTCCTTAATAATAAAAAGCTGTTTCCACTACATAGCCTATAATAATTGGCCAGATCACTGAAAGATGACTAGTATTGTATTTAGTAAACTGTAATGTTAAAAGAAGTTCATTCCTCTGCTCCTTTCCCTCCTTTCAGAAACAAGATCTTTAAAAATCTAATAAACTAAAAAAAAATTTTAAATTTTGTGCTCACTGTGATAGGTGATAAATGAGTAAGAACAGTTTCTATTCCTGAGGAACTCAGCTGTTAAGAATAATATTTATATAAGATTACATTTTTTTACCTTATTAACTGCTATATATAAGTGAAATATTGAAAGCTATATAAATTATAAGGTTCTAATTTAAAAGTAGTATCCTTTAAATAATACAGTAGTGAACACAAAAACATAGCCCCTGCCTTCATGGAGCTTACCAAAAAAATCATTAGATTATTTTCTTCTAAGGAAATAATATTACTTCTACTGCAACTACTGTTATAGCTACAAAGTGAGCATGATAGTTCATGCCAAAATAGAAGGTAACATGAAGGAATTTGTGAACAAAAACACAGCTTTTGAATTAGTATCTCTTGCTTAGACTTCTGGCAAATTCTTTTAGTTTTTTTCCCCTTAATTGTATCCCCCTTCAACCTGCTCCACAAATAATGTCTCCAATTAGCTAAAGATTTCATTATATGTTTATGAGTTATAAAAAATGAGGTCTATAAACAGGACTTAAAATGCGTATATTGAACATCACATCATACCTGTACAAGTCTGCTTCTGGTTGCTGGCATTCTATCACAGCAATGAGAGTGTCCAAATTGGCGACAGTCTGTAATAATGCTGTTTCTGGAACTGCCACATGTGTCTGAAAAAAATGAATTAAATTGCACAGTTTCGAGATCCAAATGGGACCTTAGATGTCAACTACTTCAAATCTCTTTTATAGATAAAACCATGGCAAACTGTACTTAAGCTCATTCAGCTAGACAAAAAAAACAGAGAAAGAAAAATGTAAAATAAACAAGGAGCAAAGGGAGCTACTATAACCACCCATCTACAAAGGCCATTTGCATATAAGGAAATTAAGTCTGTGTGTATAGACACTATTGCCCAAAGTGTACTATAAGCAATTTAACAGGAAAAAATGTGAATATTCACCCTTGATTATACTGTGAAAACTGAGAAAATTGAAATTTGTCCCTTATTTTAAAAGGCACCAAAATATTAAAAAGTTGTATTTTTCCTAAAATTACTTTCCATTTTTAACTTGAATTGACTAAACTATGTGAGGCTACCCTTAAAATAAACATATAATCATATCAATTCTTTTTTAAAACTTTAATTTTTAAAAAAGTTTCAGTAATTTAAAATAATTTCTCCTTAATCAGGTCAAACTTTATTACATTAACCAGAGGAAAATATTACTATAACCCAAAGACATTTTGTTTACCCAGAGCAACACTCAAACATATGCATGAACAAACCTTCAGGTTAGTTTCTCCATCCAAACTAGCAGTTGTAACATGACATGAACCATCAAGTCGATCTGAGGACAGAAGCACCAAATCTGCAGGAAAAATTTCATCTTTGGCTATCCGAACAATATCACCCACCTATGAAGAATTTTGGGGAAAAGTGAATGTACAGATTTTAAAAGGCAAGGACTTATTTTTATTGGGTACTAAATAAGTGGTCTATCATAGTATTTTAGTGTAGGAAAGCAGGTTTTTAACTAAACCACGATCAATATTAGAATTATGTGCCATGGTACCAAAATACAATTGATTTCTATTATACACCAGATGCATACCCGAATATTTTTTGATCTAGTTTTTACAAGGCCACCACTTCGAACAACATAAACAGGAGCTCCATTTACTTCATTATCTGAGTTATGTCGTAACCAATCTTCATATCCCTGTAAATATCCAAAGAATAAACAGTATCTTTTTAGTATAATTTGAAGAAACTTTTACCAGATGAGAAAAGAAAAAAACAAAAACATAAAAACTTGTCCAAAACATTTCACTTACCAGAATTATATTAGGCTATTTTTATGCATATGCTTATAGGTATTTGATATTCCTTCCTATTACAAACACTCTCTTTTCTTGGTTTTCATTATACACGTATTTCTGGCTTTCAAAGGACCTCTAGTTACTTCTCAATTTCTGTATGGGAGGCTCCTTCTATGTCACCTTTGTGGGCCCTTTTCTCATACTTCACTTTCTCACTAGATTTCTTCTATCCCTGTATCTTCAAATAGTATAAATATGCTGGAAATTCTAAATTTATATCTCCAGACCACATCTCTCTTCTGGACTCCAAATTTGAATATCTAACTGCCTTGTTAATATCTCTATTTTGAGGTCTCATAAATATCTTAAACATACTCAAAACCAAATTGATGTTATCCCCAAAGTCCATTGCATTTCCAATGTCTCCCAGAAATTTGCTTTTGCCAGAAATCTGGGGAGTCATTCTTCACTCTTACCTTTCTCTAACACTTGTTCAATCAGTAAACGCTATGTACAAATGATATTTTAATCGTAAAGTGTAAATTTACAGAGCATCATTACAGACAATAAGTAGAAAAAAATGAAAAGATTTGAAACTGAGATTGAGTTCTTTTACCTTCAGTAAAAGACAATAGACCAACAGACCAACAGAATTATTTCTAATTAGTAAAGTTGACCCTTGAACAGCATGAGTTTGAACGTACATGTGCAGGTCCACTTATATGCAGACTTTTTTTCAATTAAAGTTACACCGAGTGTGCCTGCCTCTCCTGCCTCCCCTTCCACCTCCTCTACCTCTTCCTCCTCTGCCACCCCCGAAACAGCAAGACCAAGCCCTCCCCTTCCTCTACCTCCTCAGTCTACTCAACACGAAGAGGACAAGGATAAGGATGAAGACCTTTATGATGATACACTTTCACTTAATGAACAGTAAACATATTTTTTCTTCCTTATGAGTTTCTTAATAATGTTTTCTTTTCTCTACCTTACTTTATTGTTAAGAATACAGTATCCTGTATGATATATATATAATATATTGTGTTTTACATATATATATATATATATATATGTAACATACAAAATATGTGTTCATTGACTGTTTATCATATCAGTAAGACTTCTGGTTAACAGTATGCAATTAGGCCAGGTGCAGTTGCTTATGCCTATAATCCCAGTGCTTTGGGAGGCTGAGACAGGAGGCTTACTTGAGGCCAGGATTTTGAGACCAGCCTGGGCAACAAAGCGAGACCCCATCTCTACAAAAAAATTTTTAAAAAGTAGCCTGACAAGGTGGCGCACACCTCTAGTCCTAGCTACTTGGGAGGCTAGGGTGGCAGGATTGCTTGAGCCTGGGAGTTAGAGGTTGCAGTAAGATGGAGTCCTGCCACTGCACTCCATCCTGGGTGATGTAACAAGACTCTGTCTCTAAAAAAATATAAATAAATAAAATAGATAAAACAGTACACTATTAGTGCAGTTTTTGGGGAGTCTAAAGTTATACATGGATTTTTGATGCTGGGGTGTCATTTTCTCCAACCCCATGTTGTTCAAGGGTCAACTGTACTTACAAAAACATGGTAGGCTATATGGATCATCACTAAAAAGGGAAACAAATGTAAACATTTCACAAGAATCCTGTGATTAAATGTTAAGGAGTGGTGATTTTTTAAAGTGAAAAAGACTTTCTGTGCTATTTTATGAAAATTCAAGGACTCAGAGGTACAGTGTAAGTACAGATAATGGAATGATATCTAAGAGATAGTATCAAATGATAAAAAGTAAGGTACAGAATAGATTGTGTTCTATGCTACCATTTGTGAAAAAATATGCTTGCCTATGTGAACACTTTGTATAGATATCTGGACTAATTTACAAATAACTGCTCCCTCAGGAGGAGAACTAGGAGACTGGGGGTTAGATGTGTAAGACAGATTTTAATTCTATGCTATTTTATAATGTTTCCAATTTTTAAAATATCTATTACTTTAAAAATATTAAAATGCCATAAAATAAAAAGGAAAATATTAAAGATTCTTTTAAAGTTCTATTTTTTTTAGGGGGAAACCTTTTTGGAAAGCACTCTTAAGATACCTAAATTATGTTGGGCCCATTTAAGCTGTAATATGCCATTTCAGAAAAATTTAATTGAGAGTCAAAACATCGTTTCTGAAATTGTCAGAAGCAAGCTTTCTTTTATAGTCAGATGACATTAATAACAGAGCAATAATTCACTTCCCTTTTTTTATACAAGTTCACAAATTCTAATGCAGCCTACATATTACTACCAGTTTAATCTTCCTGAAACATTGTTTTAATTCACCATCCTGTTCAAAGTTCCCCTGCGATGACTCTCAATGCTTACTGCAAAGAACCTTCCAGTTTCCTTCATTTAGAACCAACCTACACTTCTGGTATGATCTCTTAGTACTTTCCTAAACAGGGCCAAACATTAGTTAGACTTATAATTCCCAAAAGACGTCTTGCTTTTTTTTTCATCTGGGCCTTTGCCCAAGTTGTTTGTTTCTACCTTACCTTCCTCATCAATTGTCATTTTATCCATGTTCCAAGACTCATCTTAATAACATTTCCTCCACGACATCTTTCCTGATCACGTGTTCTACCCCTAACTGGATCTCACTACTATTCTATTGAACTATAATTATTTTTATATTTTGTCTTTCCTACTTCATAGGTTTTAGGCTCATGGAGGGCAAAGACTATTTACCAGAGCACTATATTTGCATTACACAATTGCAGAGAAGACTTAATATGTAAATGTGACTGGGAGAAGTTAAAAACAAAGAACTGACAATCTCATGCATATTAAAGTACAAGTAATTGATAATAGAGCCTTTTCTTATTTTGATACAGTACAAAGGGCAAAGGCAGACAAAAAGGGAGAAGAGAAGAAGGGAAAGTTGAAAGATGGCAACAGTCAAAGGATGATGATGCCAAGTTTTATGGTGGGTGGATGGGTAGTGCCATTCAATAAACTGGGAAAAGTAAGAGTAGTACAGTTTTAGAAGAAAAAAAAATCAAGAGTTCTATTTAGGATTCTTGTGAGATAACCAAACAGAAATGTGCAAACAGTTGTATATGTGTGTTTGGAGTTGAAAGAATAGTTTCAAGATAGATATAAATTTGAGAACCATCAACATACAGACGGTGCTTTAAGCCAGTAGACTGGATAAAATCACCTAAGAGGAAAATATATACAGAAAAGAGGTCCAAGGGACAAATATGTGACTTTGATGAAATAAATGACATCTGCAAAACCAAGTAAATATGTAATTATATGGACTGATCTGAATGCTTATTGACTAATACACACAAACCTAGTCTCTAAGAGAAGAGTGAAGAAAGGGAAATCAAACTTAGAGCTGTGGCTCAATATTCTTTGACATATTGAATGCATAATGTAATTGTTAATCTATAGGCTCCTCTCATCCTTCTTACGTAAGTAATAAAGAACAGAGTTCATCCTAGAATTGTAAAATGTTTGTTAATTTTATTTCCCTGTCAATTTACACTTTATCCTTATATCTTACAAAATGAAAATTTATCACATTTATACAAGAAAATTCATTAACTCTCTTGCAGGTAGACAAAATCATCCCTATATAACTGAGTCCCTGCCAAGATTTTTTGAGGAGGGGTGGTTATACCAACATGACATTTCTATGAATTTCTTTATTTCTTATTTGTTATGTTTATCCAATAATCTTGTTTCTCTATACCTAGATTTTAATGTCAACTAATGATTTGGTTGAAGCTATTGCCCCTAGGGTATTACTTTACCTAAAAAATAACTTTACCAGAGAAAGCTGTAAAAAAGTAGAAGAAAGCACTATACAATTTTTATTCACAAATGTTAATGCCGGAAGTACATTTTCCACTCCCTATAAATATATCCCTTTTGAACTGTATTTCCTTTAAATATCACCAAACTCTACAAAGATGATTATAATAAAAACTCAGTTTCATATGTAAATTTGTTTATACATATACAATACTTATTTTGGGATGCTTCCTAGGTGTGTCAAGGGAACAATATATTTTAACAATGGTAATCATTTCATGAGTCACCAGGTACCTGAAATATTAATATAATAGAGTGGCTGTCTCGGTTTAATTTTACCATATATCAAACAAATTTGCTACTTTCTTATGGAAATTATTTTCACAACAATAAATGTTACTTTGGAGTAGAAATATTCAGCAACTTCTGAATGACTTGGGGGAAAACAACAATAATAGAAAGTATTTCATACCTGCTTTATGGCGGTTACTGTTATCACAAAGAATAATGGAAGTCCACTGGTAATTGGACTGGTAGGTGTATCAATCATAAGCTAGATTTAAAAAAAAGAATGTGGAGTATTATATTTTTATATTGTACATGTCACACTATTAACATCTGACATCTCATTCTATTATGCAATGGGTATAGTTTAGTTCACAATTTCACTTTGTTGGCTGTTATATGGGGTTGGAAGAATAATTATATCTATTGTCTATCCACATATACTGCTAGAGTGAACTCAGTCACTCTGCTTTCTTAACACATAAGTTTTTTCCTTAATTTTTTTCTCAATATATACCAAGGAGTGGAGCTATAGCTGCTCAGATCTCATTTCACATTTCTTTGCACATACTAATAAATGCTGAAAAGTCTGTCAGCAAGTTTTACCTTTGGATTCAGAATAAACTCACCTCAACACTAGGGACAGAGAACTAGGAACAGGACCATGGAAAGCATTTTTTCTACAAGTGAAACCCTTTTTGTTACATCTAGCAGAGCGGGATAGCTAGGAAAATGATGCTGCAATTATGATTTAAATCATACAACTGAAGTTTCAATAAATTGCTGGAGAAATAAAGAAATATTTGCAATAATTACATATGGTTAGTTAGAACATGGATCAAATGACTCACTAATGTTCATTTATTGTGGATAGGCCGATTAAATTTCTTCTTTTCCACAGACAAGCTGAATTCCTGATCTTAGCTAGTGTTTTCACAAATGCATGGATGTCATGTGGATATGGTTAGTACAAATTTCTTGCTTTTCCAAGAAAATAAAGATGATGCTCTATTGACAGAAAATTAGAAGTTCCTTGTCTGTTCATGAAGGAAAGCAATTTTTTAAAAAAGTAAATGTTTCCTAAAGCTTTAAAATGATCACTTGACAAGTTTTAATTTTTCTTTTGAAATTGCAGATTCTTCCGGGAGAAAAATTCAGAGTTTATGCAAAAATTCAGTGCCATTCTGAAAGAAGTTGCTAAAGTTTTATCAAAACAATAACTTCTGGCCGGGCGCGGTGGCTCACGCCTGTAATCCTAGCACTCTGGGAGGCAGAGGTGGGCGGATCGTTCTGAGCTCAGGAGTTCGAGACCAGCCTGAGCAAGAGCGAGCCCCTGTCTCTACCAAAAATAGAAAGAAAATTAATTGGACAGCTAAAAATATATAGAGAAAAAAAATTAGCCGGGCATGGTGGCACATGCCTGTAGTCCCAGCTACTCGGGAGGCTGAGACAGTAGGATTGCTCGAGCCCAGGAGTTTGAGGTTGCTGTGAGCTAGGCTGACGCCACGGCACTCGCCCCAGGCAAGAGAGTGAG
>RJWJ010015373.1:0-36283 GCA_004363605.1 Indri indri | reverse complement strand
TAATAACACATCTAACACCAAGATAATAGATGTCCAATTCATGTGAGCCCCCTTCCCACAGTTCTCCTTGGTTCATGTTAGTCTTTAATCACTTACTCAGCAGTATTCCAGATACTGTTCTCAACAATTCTGTACATTATGTTGGTTTTACCATCATTCTGGATGCATTGCAAGCAGGGAAATTGAAGTTCAGCTCAACGGCAGACTTTCCCATCGGCTAACAAGCAGTGGGAGAGTGACTGAGGATGCTTTTGGTTGGTCCTACCCTGCCTTTGCTGAAAATGTCTTCATGCTTGATATGCAAAGAGATACCACATCATGGAGTAGGATTCAATCAATTGAAAAGTAGGATTGAATCAATTGAAAAGATATTTGATTATTCATTTTTACTTCTTTGCTGATCTGACCTTTTCAATTAAAAAAAAGAGCTACTGTATTCATCATTCTCTATTGCTTTGCACACTGAGGTTGTGTTATAATCTGTCATTTAAGAAAACTGTATCATAATGTAATTCCCCATGGATGAGGGTCTGTATATTTTTTCCTTCTCTGAACTTTGTGACTATAGGCATATTTGTTTTAGCAAAAATAGATAAGCTGTAGGAAGATGACAATATGCCTGTTACACTGCTCAAGATTGGCTGCATAATTTGTTTGAGTTATCTCCAATATGTTGTGAAAGGCAGACGCTTGGCAAGTTTAATGCCATCCATCTGATGTAATTGAACTTAAGGTTGGACGAACAGCACTTTATTTCATCCTTGAAACTTTATGAACACAACTGTCATTACATCAACAACAAATGCTGCTTAAAGAATGTTCACTATTTGCATATCATATGTTAGGGTTTTTTTTTTTTGCACAAAATAATACTCTTGACTAAATATTAGATAAAATTTATTTTAGAATACATTCTTGAAATCTTTTTTAATGAAAGCTTCTAGTGGTAGAAAAGGGAAGAAATGTATTACCCATTATTTCACTGCTCCAGCGTAAGCATTTTGGATATATTCAGGTGCCCCCCCCCTTAATTTTTATATAGTTTTTTAATGATAATAACTATATTTTTTGTACTCTGCTTTTTTATAATTATGTATCACATGTATCTTGTATGTCTAATTATTTTCTTAAAATAAACTCTCAGAAGTAAGATTACTGGAGTAAAGGGCAAGATAATCTTTCCACAAGCATCAGATACTACTATTTAACTCCTTTTTCCTAGCTTAATGGTATCAGCAAATATTTACTAGTAGTAGACGATTGACAGTATTAAGACAAGCATATATTAAATAGATTCCTTTCTTGAAACAACATGAAATTTCAATGGCTTTATTTTTAAAGTTTTCTCTTCCTACTAGACATGTCTGCAAATGAATAGAAAATTCTTGATTTAGTTGCATATATTCAGCGATAGATATATAAATACAGATAAAACATACGATAACACAACCAAAATTATGGCAATTTTTTTTGAGCCACAGCTAATGGGCAACCTACATAAAAAATGAAGCTTCATTGTTTTATAATGTGTAAAAAAAGTGTCTGCTTCTTAAAGAAACTAAAGAAGTTAAGCATCTTAACTGCTTTGAGTTGATTTTTTTTCTGTTTGTTGATTTCTCTCTTATGTATACTAAACTGTGGTTATCAAAGTGCACTATCTTAGAGATTCATAAAGAAAAGAAGTAGTGCCTTATGGAAACATATATATCTGTCATTAAGCAAATAACCATTGTTCTTTTTGTCAGTTCCAAAACCCACAAACATTTTCTGTATTGTTATTTTAATTAGAAGCATTTGATGATTAAAAATTCACACCAAAGGGCACTGACAAGACCAGTATTTCTCAACACTTCACAAGTTTGTCCTTCTAGAACTAAATGTTGTGTACTCTTTGAATAAAATATTATGGAACAATGAACTTGCACTTCATAGCTTTCTTCCATAGGAAAAATACCAAACTTGCTTTTGTAAAAAATAAATTTCCTATTTATAAATGGGAAGACCCAAACCTACTGATAAACTAATGTATTTTATCTGTATTTATACTCCACCTGTGAAAGAACAGAAAGATATTACACGGTTAGTATAATTTTTAAAGGCAGTATTTTAAAGTTATTATAATTTTAAAGCAATATTTTAAAGTTAGTATAATTTTAATGAATCTTTCATTACTTGGGGCTTTTCTGATAACCTAATGGGCTTATCTTAGTTTGTTCATGCTGCTGTAACAAAGGACCTGAGACTCGGAAATTAATAAATAATAGAAATTTAGTTCTCACAGTTCTGGGGGGCAGGGAGTCCAAGATCAAGGTTCGCTATTTGGTGAGGGCCCTGTCTCTCCTTCTGAGATGACGCCTTGTTGTCCTGCTGTGTCCTCCCATGGCAGAAGGGACAAAAGAACTAAAGTGGCCTACTTCATACTCTCCAGCCCTTTGATAAGGGACTAATCCCACTGATGACAGCAGAGACCTCATGGCCTAATCCCTTCCTAACGGCCCCACTTCTTCATACCGTAATAGGGAAGATTAAGTTTCAACATGAATTGGGGAGGTGACACGAACATTCAAACCATAGCAAGACTAGTTCTCCCTTTTCTAATACAAAGACAGTATCAAGTGGTCTCTAAAATTATAGAGAAAAATAACCCTCTTATTATGCCTTTTCCTTGAATCTTTTTTTTTTTTTTTTTGGCAATAAGAGACCTATGATAAGGTATTTTTGCATCCCTATAAATGCATTTCATTTGTTTACTGCCACCCAGCCTCCAGGACCAAGAACCGGTATGTAATACAGTACATGACCCATAAGCACTCAAATATTTATTTAATGGATAAATGAACATAGTATTCTTAGTAGGCAAAATACATTTCTAATTTCTCAATTGAAGTAAACAAACGAATCCTTCTGCTGTGGTTTGAATGCATCCCCCAAAAGCTCAGGTGTTGAAAACTTAATTCCTAATGCAACGTTGTTGGGAGGTGGGGCCTAATAAGAGGTCACTGGGTCATGAGGGTGGAACCCTCATGAATGGATTGCTGTCATTACCAGGAGTGAGTTAGTTGTTTTGAGGGTGGGTTGCTATAAAGCAAATCTGGCTCCTGGTGCCTTTCTCTGTCTTGCGCTGGCTTCCCCCTTCTGCCATGGGATGACCCCCACCAGATGCGGGTGCTGTCCTCTCAGACTTTCCAGCCTCTAGAACCATGAGCCAAATAAACTTCTGCTTTTTATAAATTACCCAGTCTGTGGTCTTCTGATATAGCAACAGAAAATGAGCAAGATATCTTCAATGGGTTGTATGTGTAACTTTAAATGAATTTTGATATGTTTTTACAGTTTAAAGGAAGTCCTCTATAAAATGCCTGTCAATTAGCCCTCATGGAAGTCTCAAGCCTATTTCCCTTCTCAGTATTCATAAGGTGATTATTGATGATCAGGGTAAAATCCAAAGTGAATAATTTATTTCTTGCTAAGAAGCAACTTTTCAAAGTCATTGGGATTTCACACTTGATTCTCAATGGGTAAGTTGAATATTAGCACCTCAGTAAGTTGAATAAATAATTGATAATTAAACATCGCATTGATACCAGATGCTACTTGAATTAATAGTTTCACTATAATGTTCCTTTTCCTGTTAAAATTCCTTGGCTAATTATAGTGCAGAGGAAAAAAGTTAATCCCATTCGAATAGTAGTAGTAGTTTATTGCTAATAAAAATTCAAAACTTTTTCTAAAGTAAACAGGATATGCTACTTTTTCAACTGCTTCCAATATTTATTTTACTTTATTTTAAAGTGTCTTTTTCATTTGCATCTCCCAACATTTTTGAGAAAGATGTTATCTTTTTCCAAACTAATGCAACTGCTTACAGCTTCATAGTTGAACTTTTAAATGCGATGACATTGGACATATTTGCCACTTCACATATGAAGCCTTCTCTGAGGAGTGTAGTATTTATTACCTGAAACCATGCAACCTACCTGCAAGACTGTAATCCCAGTTCGGTGATATGATTAGAATCACTATGTGTTGATACGTGGGATTTGCCCCCTGAGCATGTTTTATTTAAGTCTGGTTGCAAGACATTTTCTTTTTTTTTTTCTTTCTTCACACATCATTGATAACATCTAAATGCTTTGTCAGTGGCACCTGGAACTAAGATGACAGCTTAGGAAAATAATTTTCCCAGAGAGACATATCCAACTAGAGTATAGTTTTAATTTTGCCAGGTTGAAATAGATTATACTAGATTGTTTTAATTCTATGCAGGACATCTGGGAGACTTTTGCTGCAATCTAGATAATCTCATGCCATTGTGAAATGTTTGTCTTATTATAGGGAACACAAGATCTGGGACATAATAGTGCATGTTTCTTAATTTTCTAGCAGCTCTATTTAATTAAGTCCAGGATGCAATGATAGAGACACCAGTTTTTAAAACTGGTTATCTCATATATGACTTAAGAGCACTTCAGGATTTGGGGGAACCATTACCATTTTGGTTATATTCCCCATATTTTGAGATATTTAGACCTCTGTTCTGACCTGGCAGGAGGTTTCTTATACACATGCAAATTGTATGGCACTGTTGGGTAAAAAATTCCGAGATAAAACTAAAGTTGACAAATAGAGTTTCTGTCCATCCACATCTATGTCCTGCATTCCCTTAACTTTTTGATAGTGATGACTAGAAACATGAACAGCATGCACCCAGGACAGAAATTTAGGCCAAGCTAACCTTTGGGTCTGTCATCCTGATGAATGAGTATTAGTCAAATGTCAGAAACTGAACAAAGGCTTTTGTATACAGTTTAAAATGGATGAGCAGACACATATTCTCTGGCCTCCCCAACTCTTCCTTGCTTTATAAATCATCTTTTCCTCCTCTGCCCTCCCTGACTTGCTCTTGTAGTTTCTGGTTGACAATTAAGACATGGGGACAAATCCTGATTCTAGGAGGTTAACTTACTGTGAAAATAATGAAGTTTATGTTTAATTTCATGGACCTTCACCTGTACCCATCCCTTCCAAGACTGAATTTTCTGCTAGGAAATTGCAGTATGAAGCAGTAGCTATAGCCACACACAGCAGTCATAACAAGCCACAGAAGCCCTGATTTGCACCCTAAACTGGGTGGGATCACTGGGACATCAGCACTATCTTCACACTCATGACTCTCAGAGATAACATTCCTCTGGTGGACATCATCATATGTCCATGTCCTATCTTTGACCCCATGGAGAAAGATCTGAACGAGATGTTGCTCTGTTCTCTAATCCAGATCATCACAATCAAGACAGCAAGGTCCCTTGGCCCCCATTCTTCCCCCAAGAAAAGAAACTTCACTGAACAAAGATGTACTTGTGTGACTTCAGCAGTGATCAGATGTGACACTGAAAAAACTTTTTTACACTGCTGATAATAAGGACAATATTTGATCAACTATGCCACACTGAATTATCTATTATCTCTATTTAAAATATTATAAAAATCACTGCCATATTAAGAAGTAATCAAAGCATATGAAGCCAAAAATAAAGGAAACACAGTATTATAGATACACAAAGGCCTGAGTCTATAGAGACAGGTTGAGTAAACATACTTAAATTACCTATAATGAAGAATTTTAGTTTCTCATTGTTCTCAATAAATTTTATGTCCCGCCTCCTCTTTTTGGTTTAGTTAGGTAGAATTAAAATATTGGTTTTCTGGTCATTTGTTGTGCATCCTTCTGCAAATTCCTTCACCCATCTGTTTCTTCATCTGTATAACGAGGATTATAATACCTACCTCATCGTATTACTAGGAGTGTGAAGCAAAATGTTTTTGAAATGCTTAATGCAATGCCTGAATAAAAATAAATAATAGGTGGTGGGAAAGTCTAGGTTGAGGTTGCTAGCTAAGTAAAGTACCAAACATCAGGAACTAGCACTGTAATATTCTGAGACACTGGAAGAGTTCAGAAGGAAGAACAGTTTTGAAAAGCTCAATTCAGATTTGTATGTTTGTATGTTAAATTACATTAAATTGAGATGCCCATGGGACATGTAAGTGGAAATAGGTGTTAAATATTTGGATTGTAAATCTGAAAGTCTGCAGAGAATTACAGAGATGTAAGTTTTTTAGTCTTCAATGTATCAGAAATAGTTGTAACCATAAGTAAGGATGAAATGGCATGAGGACAATGATTAAGGCAAGAAGAGCATAGATTTGAGGATAGTAATGATATTTAATGCTTATTTTTTGAAAGTATTGTAAGGTATAGGAATATTATGTATTAAAATGCTTTGCATAATTCCCAGTGCATAGTAGACATTCAGTATACTTTATTGCCTATTTTTATTAATTTAAACAATTCAATAAATAAAAGAGAAAAACCTAATATTTTTAGTCTATCAAAATTTAAAGTGAGACTTCTAAATTTTAAAATAGTAATGTTGCATATGGTGTGTGTGTCTGTGTGTGTGTGTGTGTGTGTGTATGAAAATAAATGGTATAAGTGAAGATATTTTTAAAATTCAAGAACATGAGTGATTTTTCTAGCTAATGGGGTCTTCATGGAATACTTTCATTATTAGAATAGACTGATACCATAACCTTTCTTATTGTAATTGTTTTAAAATATTTCAGTTGTACAATTTAATTTAGGTTCTGATAATTAAATACATATTTGAACTTAATTCATATGAACTGCTCAATCATTTTTAAACTGTATGTCTTCTATCACTAATTGTTTAGAGAAATATTATGATCTTTGTCTAAGAGAGAGTCTATTATTTAGATAAGGACTCTAAAAAAACACAGAAGTAAGCAATTAATATCATATATAATAAATTTCTCAGTAAGCCTATCACATACCTAAAAGGATCAGTTAATCAAACATATGTATGGCTATAATTTAATTAAGCAGAGCATGTTTAAATAAACAAATGTGTGTGAGATTTTCATACAGTTTCAGAACAGGTACTGAAACAATTGAAAAGTAAACATGGGATGGGGCCTTCCACATGCCTTAGATCTGTAGAGTATCTGCTCACCAGACTTGCTATAGGCTTATTGCTGCATCACACCCATCAAGACCCTAAAGTGGGACCACAAAGAGAGATGACTTGCTTCTAGAAGGCAGGTCCTAAGCCCCACACCAAGTGTGTTTATATGGAAAGAGGAACAAGAAGAGAAAGCCCACATCTACAGATCAGGTTATTGCAAAAGAGAGACTATTGGAAGTAGTATTCATATTTAATTCTTTAGCTTAATCTCACCAGTTAAGTCAGATACTTCTTTTCTGTCGTTGAAGCATGGGTGTAGAGGAGAGAACAAAAGCTGGAAATTCTCCTAGCAGTCTTCCAAAAGGATAGAAGTTCATACTTGGAAATTTAAGATAAGAACACTAGAATAAAAAAAAAATGGTTCCCCCAAAGGGAAATATAAATAAAAGAGCAATACATGAGTTGTTTCTTTATTCACCCATCTTATAATCAGTAGTCAATATTCTGGTCTCTGAGTTAGTGGGTTAGATTGAAATTAATTGTAATAAATTAATATAATGATGTAATATGATTATTAAAATATAATAGCAATATATAATACAAATAATATATGATATGGCATATATTTTTTAAAGATATCCTTTTGCTCTCTAATACTTTAGTAACTTGTGATTTATTATCTTTTTAAATCTGTTATTAAAATGATCATTATTTATTTAAGTTTAGTAGATGAGAGAATCCTTTATTTTACTAGAGAGAAAAAAATTTAAATCATTCCACCAACATCTAATATTAAATGTGTGTGGGTGGAGAAGAATGAGGAGAAAGGTTGTATCTTAATTTAGAATTAAAAAGGAGACAAAATAACCATTTTCTATTACAAAAGAGGTTGACTCTGTGACATTAATTTCACCGTGGGAAATCTATAATCTTCATTTTAGAGAAATTAATCGGTAGCAGTGCTGTTTATGAAGTGCTGTGTGCTCACATCCTTGAAGAACTTTCCCACATCATGATTAGCCTAAGACGTCTAGCCTGGAGTGTTTCACATTTTTCTAGCTTTGTGATTACATCCTCCCACTAGGTATCTAATGAACTGAAGTAGACTGCCCTGAATTTCAGCAAACTCAGGAGTAAGGTTTTATGAGTATTAAAAAAATAATTTAAAATGTCAGTATTCACAATGTTTCATAGTACATATATTTTATGTCTTCACTTAGTAGCGTGCTTGTGTGTATAGCTTAAAGCACATCAACAAAGGGACAACACAGTATTGCAAAAAGAAGCACCCTCATGCATGAAAGCTGTAAAGCCTTTCACAGTTTTTAAAATAGATATAACCCCGTCTGCAAGCCACTGTGAATTTTCCTGGCGGTTGTGGCATTTCTCATCAGAGAGTAAATTCTTTTCAGGTTGGTGAAATGGCATCTGGGTTAATAAGAAAACAGAAAAAAAATTTCAACCCCTTAAAAAAAACTTTTAAAAATTGGAAAATAAACAGTGAGCACTATACTGCTGTATAATAGTTACATAAGGTAGCAGATTACCTAAGATTCCCTACAGCTGTAAAATACCATGCCCCTGACACGTCCTTGTTGGGACTTTGCCTGTGTCCTACAGACACTGAGTCAGCAGCTGGAGTAAGCTGTCACAAAATGATGCTTTCCCTCTCCTTAGGGAGGCAAGATCAGTGTCTGAAAACCTCTGTAGCCAATGTATAAACTTAAGAATGACACATCTTCTCAAAAATAAGGTTTATTATTAAAATATTAGTTTGTGATTTAGATATTTCATTCCTAAGAAAAGAAATCAGGAATATGTTTGGGGGCCAGGGTGGAAACAAGCATTAAAGACAATGTGTAATAAAGAAGGAAATACTTTGTATGGATTCCCTGACAAAGTCTGGGTCAGGAAACATTTTGTATTAGAACTTATGATTGTAATTTTCTCCTTTGCCTATGCTTCTGACTATTCTGTCGAATTCGAAAAGCTGAGCTGAATTTTATCACATTATAAATCAAGGTGAAGATGTATTATCCCTATTTTGACGGTTGCCTTGGTACTCTGGAAGTGTGTCCAGCTCTCATTATTCCTAACAATAATCCAAACTCTTAAGTAGAAAGAATGTGGTTTCTCTTGCCAGTTAGTTCTTAAGACTTGCCCAGTGGATGAGAATTTGGGCATGAGTCACAAATAGAAACCTCTTGTATTTACTATACATTATTGCTGTCTGTCTCTTTTGTATTTCCTCTCTCCTGGATGTTATCCTATTTAATGATTTCTTTTTTCACATTGAAAAATAATGCTTGGCATTAGTGAGTGTCTAGTGAACATTAATTACTCCATCCCTCTAGCCTTTATTGGACTAATTTGTTAGTTAACATAGATTATTTATTCTTATCAGCTTCTTATTTAAAACATCTTTAAATAAATTTATTTTGAAAGCAATAATATATATTTCTCCTATCTTTTAAAGTAATAATTGTTTATTAAATTATTAATAATAATGCCATTAAAACTCTGGATATTTTTTCTCTGCCAGGAACACGCTAGACTGAAAATGTTTTTATTATTCTCAAGTTCTCATTCCTTGATTGTGTTAGTTCTGTGGCCATCTCTTGCTTGTTGTGATTCGATGGGCCTTATCAGGGAGAGAGAGAGTAAATAGGAAACTAGCAGGAACTTGGATACAAAATATGTTCAGAAATGATGAACCCAGGGATGAACAAACATCTGGATTGTACAGTCTGTCTTCAGGTCAAGCACTGTAGTCTGAAAGGAAAGGAGGAAGAACTTTGAGGATGCTGAATAGGGCAGGGCTTTGGATGTGCAGAGAAGACACTGTGGGAACTGGCCTGAACCATCTGATCAGTAAAGAGAACCATCAGAAAATGAAGTAGGAAATAGCAAGAAATGGGCTCAACTTCAGGGAAAATAGCCCCTACAGGAAAGAGATGGACAACAGGATGCAGTCCACTGATAAGGCACAGACAGATTCTCAGGGAATTAGTGCCCAAAAGGAATGGGTCATTCCAACAACTCCCATGTTTAGGTATCTACATCCCAGTTTACCCAAAACAATGCCAGTTCACAAAGTCATTCTTCCGTCATTATTAGTAGTCCCCTTTCTCACTCTCAAAAATGTATAATTTTCATAATAAATTATATGCTCACTTTGGACATTACTCAAAAAATGTGTGTGAGGAGGCTTTTGCTTAAAAGAATTATGAAATTGCTTTTGAGTTGGGTGAATATCTGAAGACCATTTCTAGGCTAATAGGTTCAAGGGGTTGGCATCTGTTTAAAAGAATCAGTATAGGTTAATAATTAAGTGTGGGTCCTTTGGAGCTGCACTGGTTGGTTTAAGATGCAACTTTCCACCATTGATTACTGCATGACCTTGAGCAAGTTACACAACATCTCATTTCCTCAGTTTTCTTATCTGCAGTACAAAGGTAATAATAGTGTCTACATTATAAAGCTGAGGGGAGGCTTAAATGAGTCAATGGGGAAAAAAAGTATTTATAATGTGACAGTTTGTTGCCAAAGTGGTCCCTCTCTGCTTCCAGGAAATGTGTTTCCTACAGATTTTCAGGTGTTCTTTGATCTGCTGGATTAAAGTTTGGCTACAAGACAAACTGGTAATACACTAAGAGTCAGGTCTAAATTAGTCTAAAGCACTGTTCAAATGCAAAGGTTTTTTAACCTGTATTATATCTTATGAGTTTTTGATATCATTTTGCTTTTAATATGAATACTTTATAATATGATTTTAAAGTTTTAAGATTTGATCCATTCTTAAGATTAATACTTTGTCTTAACATCAAAATGTGTTCTGGAGACTCCTATCTATAATGCATCGTGGAGCTTTTCTCATTTTAATAAAATAAGAAATACAGGCAACATAAACAAAATCATTTTCTTGTATCTATTCATCCTTTCCTTCAGCTTTTGCTGGTTTTTCCATATAGCCTTTGTTGTATATATGGTCAAGCCACTTGGTACAAAACTTTTTTTTAAAACGAATCTTTTAAATTTCTTGACAACATGGATGTATTGCAGGAGAGTACAAGTTATAGTCCTTTATGTAGTTTTACCAATTTCTTTATTCTGTAATTATTACTGTAATCCTTTAGGAAAACTTAACTATCTGATAAGTTTGAGTCTAATAACATCACTCAGTCTCTTAAAGCTTAAAGGTAACAATATATAATGTATTATTTTATGTTTTCAGGTTTCTTGAGGCTTGGCCAAACCGTTCAAGATCTTGTGACTTTTTCAAGCACTCTATGACCTCATATATTATTACACATTAGATGTTCTACGAGATGTTATTATAAATCATGCCACCATTCCAATCTCCTTCCCGTATTATATATTTATATTGAGAGATATGTAGCAACTGGATAGTACTAAACTAACACTATACTTCAGAGTTCTTAAGTTATATTTGCTTCATCATGCATGATAAAAAATAATTTCTAAGCTGAGGGCATTAACTCACATTTTTACAGCAATTATTGGCAGTAGCAAATGTTGGTACCATTGGAGAATGGTGATAATCTTCCTTGTAAGAACCACTCTTGCCTCACTTACTCTTCTCCAGCCATATCAGTCTTCTTGTTCTTCCTTGAACACACAGAACATGTTGCTTCCTTGAGGTTCTTTGCCTTAGCTACTTTATCAGACTAGAACATTCTTCCCCCAATTTTTCATGTGGTTACTACTTCCCCTCCTTCAATACTTTGCTCAAATGGTATCTTCTCCAATTTTCCTACTCTACCCTTTTTTTTGCATAGCATTTATTACCTTCTAATACATGATACCGTTTAATTGTTTATTTGTCTGTCATTAACATCTGCCGACCCCAGCCAATATGTAAGTGACAGGAGGCAGAGATTTTCTTTGCTCACCAATGTATCCATAGTTTGTAGACAAGGGGGTAGCAGTTTTTTTCTGTAAAGGTCCAGGTAGTATAATAAATATTTAGACTTCATAGGCCATATACTCTCTGTCTCAATTAAACTTTGCCATTGTGGCCTGAAAGCAGCTATAGACAACATGTAAATGAATGAGTGTGGATGTGTTCTAATAAAACGCTGTTTATAAAAACAGACTGCAGGCTGGATTTGACTTGTGGATTATAGTTCGCTGACAATATTTGACACATAGAAGCTCTTAAAGAATATTTCTTGAATGAATGAAACAAATGTATTGAAACCAAGCATATTTAACATGTGAGCATAAATTACTTAAGTTTGTCTCTTCTCCCACTCTAAAATTGCTAATCATTTCTTTTCAATTAAAATATTTACTCTGCCCTTACTGCCCATATTAAACAAAAGAGTTCCTAATTCCATTAAAACTACAGTCAATGCTTGTATATGACAGAGTAACTGGGATATAATAGTTATTAGAATTATAACTGGGAGTGAAAGCCTGTCCCAGGCCAGAAGGCAGCAAAACCCTGCATTTAGGATTAGTATTATGTAAATTTGTTAGTGTTTATTTTTAAATTTAATTCCTGAACAAAAAAGTACTTTGTCAGCATTTTAAGAGATCATGATTCCTATAGTGTATAATATCCTTTCTTATTTTAACTGTTAGAATAACAAATTTTCCATTTCTCAAGTTAGATATAAACTTGAAATGATGGCGGTGGACTTGTAACTTTTATTTCCCCACTCTGTAGCACATTTCTAAGCTGCTACTCAAATGCATAATAGTTAGTGTTTTCATGCTATGTCTGTTTATAGGTATTATTTATGAGTGTTATTGATCATAAATGCTCAATGTGAAAATATGAAGGAAAGCAGATATGTCTAATCATAGTAGAACACTGTGAGTTTATTCTGTAACGACCTGAAAAGTGACTCAATCACCCAAAAATAAAAATTAGTTCATGGTCTCATACATAATTTCCTTTTGAAATTCATTGCATTGTTGTTTCTGATAACCCTCAGAATATTTCTTCATTGCCCAAGAACTTTAAGGTGATTGTTTGCTCAGTCTAAATAGAGATATGCGTGTTTATGTATAGAATGCCTTCAGAATGAGAGTGAAATTTGTCCATCTTAAAGAAAGAAAATGCCTTAGCGTATAACCATGAGAGGTAGGAAAAGTTTAGGGAGATCATCTATCTTCACAGAATCTGTTTACTGTCCTTGGAATAGAATTATCTTTTTTATAGAATTTTTTTAATGTTGTTACAGGAACCTGGCTGTCAAGGTAATTAATTTTTATTAATATGTAATAATTGCATATGTCTATGGAGCACATATGATATTTTGATATATGAGTGAGATGCTTAATGATCAAATCAGGGCAATTGGGATATCCAATACCTCGCACATTTATCATTTCTTTGTGTTGAGAACATTCCAAATATTCTCATCTAGCTATTTTGAAATATACAGTAAATTATTGATAACCATAGTCACCCTACTGTGCTATCAAACACTAGAAGTTAGTCCTTTTGTCTAATTGTATTTTTGTGCCCATTAATTAACTTCTCTTCATCCCTCCCTCCAACCCTTCCTAGCCTTTGGTAACCATCATTCTACTCTCTACATTGATGAGATCAATTTTTTTAGCTCCCACATATGAGTGAGAACATACTGTATTTGTCTTTCTGTGCCCAGCTTATTTTACTTAACATGATGTCCTCCAGGTTCATACCACATTTTATTTATCCCTTTATCCATTGATTGACAATTTGCCTGACTCCACATCTTGATTATTGAGAACAGTGCTGCGATAAAGATGGGAATGCCGATAATCTCTTCGGTGTACTGATTTCCTTTTTTGTGGATGTATACACAGTGCTGGGATTGCCAGATCATATGGTAGTTCTACAGTTTACAGTATATGAGAGTCCCCTTTCAGAGAAATTAATTTTGACATTTTTTCTTATGATTTTCTTTTTTTTATTTTCTTTTTTTCTTTCAGCATATTATGGGGGTACAAATGTGTAGGTTACATATATTCATATATTACCTTTGCCTCACCCGCGTCAGAGCCTCAAGCGTGTCCATCCCCCAGACGGTGTGCACTGCACCCATTAGGTATGAATATACCCATCCCCTCCTCCCCACTCCTGCCTGCCTGACACCCAATAAATGTTACTACTATGTGTGCACTTAAGTGTTGATCAGTTAATACCAATTTGATGGTGAATACATGTGGTGCTTGTTTTTCTATTCTTGGGATACTTTGCTTAGTAGAATGGGCTCCAGCTCTATCCAGGATAATACCAGAGGTGCTAGATCACCATTGTTTTTTGAGGCTGAGTAGAACTCCGTGGTATACATATACCACATTTTATTAATCCACTCATGTATTGATGGGCATTTGGGTTGTTTCCACATGTTTGCAATTGTGAATTGTGCTGCTATAAACATTCTAGTGCAGATGTCTTTTTTATAGAATGTCTTTTGTTCTTTTGGGTAGATGCCCAGTAATGGGATTGCTGGATCAAATGGTAGTTCTACTTATAGCTCTTTGAGGTATCTCCATATTACTTTCCACAGAGGTTTTACTAGTTTGCAGTCCCACCAGCAGTGTAGGAGTCTTCCTGTCTCTCTGCATCCATGCCAACATTTATTGTTTTGGGACTTTTTGATAAAAGGTATTCTCACTGGAGTAAAGTGATACCTCATTGTGGTTTTGATTTGCATTTCCCTGATGATTAGAGATGTTGAGATTTTTCATGTGTTTGTTGGCCATTAGTCTATTTTTTGAAAAGTTTCTGTTCATGTCCTTTGCCCATTTTTTAATAGGGTGGTTTGATTTTTTTTCATGTTGAGTTCCTGAGTTCTATATAGATTCTAGTTACAAGCTCTTTCTTGGATGTGTAGCATGTGAATATTTTCTCCCATTCTGTAGGTTGTCTGTTTGCTCTCGTGATAGTTTCCTTGGCTGTGCAGAAGCTTTTTAATTTGATCAGGTCCCATTTATTTATTTTTGTTGTTGCTGTGATTGCCTTTGGGGTCTTCTTCATAAATTCTTTGGCTAGGCCAATGTCTACAAGAGTTTTTCCAACATTTTCTTCTAGAATTCTTACGGTTTCATGCCTTAGATTTAAGTCTGTTATTCACCATGAGTTGATTTTTGTGAGAGGTGAGAGGTGCAGGTCCTGTTTCATTTTTCTACATGTGGCTATCCAATTTTCCCAGCACCATTTGTTGAATATGGAATTTTTTCCCCAGTGTATGTTTTTGTCTACTTTGTCAAAGATTAGATGGCTATATGAGGATGGTTTTATATCTGGGTTCTCAGTTCTGTTCCATTGGTCTATGTCTCTGTTCTTGTGCCACTACCATGCTGTTTTATGTACTTTAGCCTTGTAGTATAGTTTGAAGTCTGGTAAATTGATGCCTTCCAATTTGTTTCAAAAAAATAATCCATCATGACCAAGTGGGCTTCATCCCAGAAATGCAGGGATGGTTCAACATATGCAAATCTATAAATGTAATTCAATACATAAATAGAAGTAAAAACAAAGACTATATGATCCTCCCAAGAGGTGCAGAAAAAGCATACAACAAAATTCAGGATCCTTTTATAATAAGAACACTTAACAAAATAGGCATAGACAGGACTTACCTCAAAATGATACCTCAAGTGATATGACAAACCCACAGCCAACATGATACTGAATGGGGAAAATTGAAAGCATTCCCACTTAGAACTGGAACCAGACAAGGTTACCTTCTATGACCACTTCGAACTACGAAACACTGAGGAAGGAAATAGCAGAGGATGTAAATAAGTGGAAAACCATACTATGCTCATGGATCAGCAGAATCAACATTGTTAAAATGTCTATACACCAAAGTGATCTACAGATTCAATACAATCCCTATTAAAATATCAACATCTTTTTTCACAGAGCTAGAAAAAAATACTTCTACGCTTTATAATTTTGACATTTAAATTAAATCAAGATACAGACTGACACATGGTCTGTCAGTAACCTTCAAGAGAATACTCAACCTCGACCAAAGCTTCTAATTTTATTTTATTTATTTATTTATTTATTAAAGGCTGGTCAAGTGACGCAGTGGGAGTGGAGAAGGAACAAAGGAATCTGTAACTGGTTGTGATCAATTCATTGTAAATGCCACTGCACTTGGACCAACCAAAGCTTCTAATTTTATAACTGCTGAAAGCTATTAGGTTTTAAATTTTAGAAATAGTAATGTATAAACAACACAGTAAAATATTAAAAAATAATTTGTTGTGCTTGGACCTAAGAGGCAGGAATTGATTATTTTCTATGACGTCAGTGAAAGAAGTATTTATTAACTCTCTTTTCTCAGGTGAGTATGTAAAGGGAGTCCCTGATGCGTGAATTGTATTACATTAAATTAGATAATTTGTTGTTTTGACAAAAATCCTTTGGAGCAATTTTATTTTGATATATTTGCATTTTAATAATAAATAATTTTTCTGAAATAATATGACTACTATGAATTAATTTGATTTAATTCTCTATAATGGGGTATCTTTATCACTTGGAAACTTATTTCCATATTTTGTAATGTACTTTTACATTCCACTAAATTGATTACCCATATCTTCTTAGCTGCTATTACAGAAGTTTTATTCATTCGTTTAATTATTTATTTATTTGCCAACACTTACTGAATGTTTACTTGAGGTGAGGCCTTAGTAATCAAAGGAATATTCTAACTTAAACCATTATAGTCTTGTGGGACGCACACATATATATCAGTAAATAGCGATTTCAGTTCTATCTGAGGAATGCTGGGGAAGGAGTATGCATGGACATGCCATCGATGGAGCGCTAATCTGTCCTGTTACAGTGTCCCCTTGGTTCTGATAGGGAGACCCTGACCTTTCCACTTAGCATCTCCATCTGGATCTTGACCTTGCTTCTTGTAGCTTTTACT
The DNA here is from genome assembly GCA_004363605.1 of Indri indri. NCBI lineage: Eukaryota > Metazoa > Chordata > Mammalia > Primates > Indriidae > Indri > Indri indri. The sequence continues at coordinate 19,383 of RJWJ010015373.1, read as the reverse complement.
ACTTCACTTATTTTGAAGATGTTCACAAGGTGGTTATGAAAGTAAACAGCATGTTTGCAGACAGCTAGATTGCTCTTTAAGTTTTGGGCACTGTAAATCTCTAAGTTGAACATGTTTCTTTTAAGGGTTGATCAATAGGATAACTGTGCAGCCATTTAGTAATTGTACATAACTGTATGGCACGCCTTTCTGTGCATTAATATTACTCCTCATTTTTTGATTTGTCTAACCATTACTTCCTTTGCCCAAAACATTCATATATTAGTTTTATCCTTTAACCTATATGTAAATTTCCAATCTTTTATGGAAGCCTGTCAGTCACGGTCCAGCCAAGACATAGAAATCACACAGTAATTTGAATAGGAAAAGTTTAATATAAAAAATTATTAGCTATATCAATAGATTCAGATAATGCAACATTAACTAGTACATAATAAGAAGAAGTACAAAAAAATATAGAAATAACAGGTATAAGGAGCAAACACTACGAGAGAGCACATTGGAGCCAGGAAGGAAAACCTCTTTCTCTTGCAGTGTCTGTAGCGCCCACTACTGACAAACTTAGCATCATACTAGCTGGCAGAGGAAGAATGTTTAAAGTTCCTTGCTGCATTTTTGCAGAGCAGAAAATGAAGGATAAATTTGAAATTGGGAGGACAATTAATTGATAACTGGCACAACATCCTTGTTATAAACAAATCACTAATTATGTCATTGCTTTAATTTGACAATATGCGATTTGCAGAATCACAAAGATTTTGTGTACAATAAAACCGATAAGCTTATTGTAGAGCAGTTTATAAATATGATGATTCGAAGCTCTCTTTAGGTAGGTCCCGTCACTTGCCTAAAGGCTGTTGATTTGAGGAGGACCCTAAGCCTCTTTCAAGATCAAACAGCTGCAGTTATGCAGTGGTTTAGGATGACTTTGCACAGGAGCAAGAAATAAAATACGAAAGAAGTACAAGGCTTAAACCTATATACTATCAAAACAGCAGCAAGAACGACAGCAAAAAACAAACATATAAAAACCTGGGGTCCCTCTTCTGTCTCTGTTCATATCCTGCTAATTTACTGCCTGCTCCTTCTCTATAAGGATAACTTACTTTGATGGATATAGCAAAGAATGAAAGTTTGTGTACAGAATGAGTGATTTTTTTTTTTTTATGACACAATACCTTTCAGAGGTGGTCATTTTTTTCTAATATGTCCTTCATTTTCAAGAATTTGTAAATAAAAACAAAAATATTAGAAAAAAGAATTTAATGAACCAAAGCATTGCTGCTATAATTTGTCTTATTAATTAATAAAAGTACAAGAAAATCAGATTAGATGGAAGTATAAACAAAATTATAATTAAAAATCCAGTTTAACATTTAAGCTAAGAATGAATTATTATTTGGGATCAATAAGTTATTGAGTTTTATGCAAAACTCCATATACAAACTGAGTTTTCTGTATGCTTTTGTTTTAACCTTTATATTCGTAAAACACATTTTTAGTTATATAAATCAATACCTATAAAGATCATATTTCATTAAATAAACATTTTATTTATGAAGATGAAAACAACTGGGAAATTAACATCTTGGTCTAATCTAAAAGGCTGAAGAAAAATAACAAACATAAATAACTTGGGAAAGTTCTGAGGAATAATACATAGTATTTCTGATCTCTTGTGTTTTATTTCACATTTCATAAATAGCAATCACCACATTAGTACACCTTTTATTGTTTTCCAGGAGATAAAACTAATTCAAATGGTTTACAGAAAATATGTTTACTCATGAAATTCAAAGAAATGTATAGCAGTGAACCATGGGAAGGAAGGGATGCAGCCCACTTACTTCACTTACACAAACCAGTAAACTGATTCATCTGTGATGTATCTTTTAGCACTTACTACCTGCCTGTCAAAAGGAGAGTTCAGAGAATTACATACTGTGGCTCCTGACCACACTGAATTATATGGCCATAAAAGCAATGAAATCCTGCCATTTGCAACAACATGGATGGAACTGGAAAACATTACGTTAAGTGAAGTCAGCCAAGCACAGAAAGCCAAATCTCACGTGTTCCCACTCATAGGTGGGAGCTAAAGATTGAAAACAATTGATCTCATGGAGACAGAGAGTAGAATGACAGTGACCAGAGGTTGGGAAGGGGAGTAGGGAGGGAGGAATGAAATGGGGATAGTTAATGGGTGCAAAAATATAGTTAGTTACATAGAATGAACAATATTTAATAGCACAACGAAGTGACTATAATCAACTATAAATTAGGGTATACTTTAAAATAACTAAAAGAGTGGAACTGAAATATTGCTAGCACAAAGAAATGCCAAATTCCTGAGGTGATGGATACCCCAATTACCCTGATTTGATTAATTCACATTGTATGCCTGTATCAAAACATCACATGTACCCTATAAAGATATACAACTATTATGTACCCATAATAATTAAAAAGAAAAAAAGGAAAAAAAAAAGAGAAACAAAAAATTTTTAAAAAGGGGGAAAATAAATTTGAATTATTATTTATTTCAGTTTAACAAATGCATATTGAGCTCCCGATATATTCTAGTTAATTGACGAGAAGCTGGAGATGCAAAAATGTATGATATATGGTCCAAATTTCTACAGAAATAGTACTTGACTTTCAGATGTCATAGTAATGTAATATCTCATGGATATGTTGGGATCTAATCTGGATCTTGAGGAAAGGCTAATCATTAGTTACATAATTAGAAGAAGAGCCAGATTGAGTTAATAGTGTTAACTGGCATACAAATTCAAAAGGATGTTCAGGGAATTTGAAGAAAACCAGCTGGAATGAAAATCCTGGATAAGAATAGTAAGCTGGAAATGTGCATAGTCCATGTTGGAATTAGGAGACTAGATTTACTAAAGTAGTTGTTCCACTCAAATTCTAAAAGGGAATATTTCAAGTGATTGTTGCTTTGTTATTGCTCCGATCATGTCTTAGAAGTGATTATCCGCTCTATGCCTAAGGTCATTGTTTACATTGCTATTTTATTTCAGAAACTCATGTGTTACATACTGCCAGGAAACTGTAAGGTTTTTTGAAGTCCAGTACACAATGCTTCAGCTAAGACTGTTTTCTGAGTTCTCTTCCCTGACATTTGGTTCAAGGACTCAACTAGCTTTTCCATCCTCTAAGTGCTCTGTGCCTTGAGATACTTCCCTTGCCACACTTAATGGTGCAGGTGGATTCAGCCTCCTTACCTTACCCTTTTCTTTAAGGCCTCAACAAGAGCACTCCGAATTTTTTTTTTAACTTAAAATGTAATGATATTCAGTATGAGATTGCTCCTATTGTCTGGCTCTAGGCCACTAGATGACCAATCAAAGTCCAAATGGATGACTGTATTAGCTTTCATTCTCTCAAGACCTCATATCACCACTTTGCCTTTACAATTAATACTACCACTGCACACTCTACCATTAGTGGAGACTAAGGATAAAAAAGTAGAGTTTGGGAGCCCCACTAATATCTGTTCAATCTGTTTCTTTATTTTTGGGATAAGTCTAGCTTGGGGTATTGAATATAGAACTATTAAACAAATATTTTGTTCATTACGTCACTTCCTCTAGTAAGAATTAAAGCCAAAGGAAAAGTCTGAAAATTTTTTTGAATATTAAATCATATAGCTAGTTTCCACTATTAACTTTTTTTTTTGCATTTTTACATAGCACAATCATTATTGAGTTCTTCAATAATTTTTACTTAAAATTATTTTTTCACCAGCTTTTTGCCCCTAAAATATGTTAGAAAAAGAATTCCTTTTTTTTTTTTTGTTTCTTGGAGAGATGTTATTTTTTTTTTTTTCTTTTGAGACAGGGTCTTGCTCTGTCATCGAGGCTGATGTGCAGTGGCATCGTTATAGCTCACAGCAACCTCAAACCCCTGAGCTCAAGTAATCCTCCTGCCTCAGCCTCATGAGTAGCTGAGACTACAAGGATGTGCCACTATGCCTAGCTAATTTTTTTTTAAATTTTTTGTACGGAGAAGGTCTTGCTATGTTGCTCAGGCTGGTCTCAAAATCCTGGCCTCAAGCAATCCTCCGCCTCAGCCTTCCAAAGTGCCAGCATTACAGGTGTGAGCCACCGCGCCCAGCCAGATGTCATGTTTTAATAATGAATACCCTTATGTTTTCCTATTCCTTCACTATTAATTAGATGTCTATTTATTAACTCTAGATCTTAATATGGTAAGAAACAATTATTTGAGAGTACTTCATGTAAAAGAAAAGGCAATGTCTTTGGAGTCAGGCAAACTTTAGCATTATTAGCTGTGGTATTTTAAATATTTGTCTATTTTTTGCCTCAGTGTCTTCATCTATTACATGGGAATAATAGCACATTCATTCACTCATTCATTCCCTCATTTTTTTAGCAACTAATTTATGTAGTTCGGCATATATCCAATGCAGAGAAAAGACAAAACACAATCAATATATTTAAAGCACTCATATTTCTACTTCTCAAATTAAATTACATAACTTATGCAAAATATTAATTCAATACACTTTCAACTCAATTTGGCTATTTACTTTGTCTTCCTTTTCTCTCTTTTTCCAATGCTGATTATAAATTGCAGCTTCTTGCTGATTGACCTCAGCACATGGGTCATGTTCTCATGGGATAAATGAGGTAGCTTCCTTGTGTTTTGTGTGAGCTAATGTTCATTTCTAATCTACGGTGCATTTTGTTTCCTTAGAAAATGTTATTGCTGCAGTCATTATTTTGCGAGACTAATTTACAAGATTACTTTATATCTGGAAAAACCCATAAATATTAACTTTTAAAAGTTAATTTTAAAAATTTTGTTTAAATTTAAAAATCTTTATATTCACTGCTAGTCTCACTTAAACAATATGTACAATGATATCGAAGTTTCAAAAACACATGTGGCAATTAAGATGGATTTTGTAGAGAATAAAACGTATCTGATATGTTAATCTATTCCTCTGGGCTGGCATGCTATGTTTTATAACTTAGTATAATTATGGAAATAAGCATCTTCCCAGATGTAAATGCGGCATGGTGTAGCAAAAGAATTCTGGACTAGAAATAGAGTGTTAAGCTCTATGCCCATTTGTAATTCATATTAGCGTATTAGCTTGTGACTCTAGGGAATTTACTTTATCTCATTTTCCTCTATTTCCATCTGTAAAATGGAAATAATAGCATCTCTGGATGCTTCAAAGGGTGTTATAACAATCAAATGAAATAATATATCAAAACATACTCTGATACGTATAAAATGTCATAACATTTTGTCAGTGTCAGACTCAAAATCTCTATGTCGGGGAGGCTTAGAAGTTGCAGCCTGGTTGGAAATAGATTCTAGGGGACTCATTTAGGTTTGGATTTTTTTTTTAAGACCATAATGATTTTGGTCTCAGACTTGTTTTTGTCTTCTCTTATCTATGTCTATTTGGAAAATGGTTTAAAACTACCCCGATCGACATGCTATTTTTTACTTAGATTTTGTATTTGTTTTGGGGGGCTTACAGTGGGGATGGAATTCTGGGGGATAATCTGTATTAGTTGTCTCTACTTTTGTAACAAATTACCCTAAATTTGGTGGCTTTAAACATTTATTATCTCATAGTTTCTGTGAATTAGGAATCTAGAAGTAGCTTAGCTGAGTCCTTTGGTGTAGAATCTCTCATAAAGTTACAGCCAAGTAAGTCCTGACAGGGGGTGACCCATTTCCAACCTCAGGCATGTGGATTGGGCAGGATTTCGTTTCTTGCTGGTTATTGAATCGAAGACACATTTCCTTTCTAGCTGTTGACTTCCTTGCCACATTGGCCCCTGCATAGGGCAGCTGAGTAAATGGCAGCTTACTTCATCTAAACAAGCACAAGAGAAGAGTTCAGAGAATGAGAGCAAGACAGAAGTCACAGTATTTTATGACCTAATCTCAGAAATGAAACCCCATCACTTTGTCTGTATTCTGTATTCTATTCATTAGAAGCAAGTTACTAAATCCCTCACATACACAGGAAAGGTAGATTACATAAGGGACGTGAATATGAGAGAGCCCTTTTAGTGGCTGCCTACCACATCAGCTGCTGTAGATTATGGTTTTTAACTGCTTAAAAACCCCTACCCCTACCATCATCCCAATCACAGAATATTTTTCTTCTTATATTTCTACACTGGGTCTAACTTTGAGAACAATAGGGCACATGGGGAGATGTAGGTAAAAGGATACAAACTACTAAATATGTAGAATGAACAATTCAAAATATCTAATGTACAACAATAGTTTACATCTATTGTATTCAGGATACAATCTATTGTATTGAGGATTTTTGCTAAAAGTGCAGAATATAGCTGCTCTTGTCACTGAGGGTAAAAAGGGTAACTATATGAGAATGATGGATATATTAATTTGTTCCACCAATAGTAGCCATTTTACTATATATAGCTTATAACATCATGTTATATACCTTAAATATACACAATAAAATTTATTAAAAAATCAAAAGAACAAAAAATTGAGCAAAGGATAGGAACAGATATTTTTCAAAAGAAGACATACAAATGGCCAAAAGTCATATGAAAAAATGCTCAACATCACTGATCATCAGAGAAATGCAAAACTTTAAAACCACGGTGAGATACCATCTTACGCCAATCAGAGGGGCTATTACTAAAACGTCAAAAAATAGCAGATATGGCAAAAATGTACAGAAAAGGAAAGCTTTCTGTATAAGCACTGCTGGTGGGAATGTACTTTAGTACATCCTCTATAGAAAATAGTACTGAGATTTCTCAACAAACTAAAATTAGAACTACCATTCGATCCAGCAATCCCACTGCTGGATGTCTATCCAAAGGAAAATATCACTATGTAATTTACAGTATTTTATTACGATGTTTAATATATGCAAGCACTCCATAGAGTTTATATAACTGGTACATTTTACTTAGGAAATGATTCTGCCCTTCACACTTTACTTATCATTTTCTACTACAAAAGAAAGAAAAGAAAAGATAGGAAAAGAAAAGAAAAAAGAAAGAGAAAGGAAGAAAGAGAGAGGAAGAGCTGTCAGAAAAACAGATTGTGAGTAAAAGGCAACTACATACAGTTCTTGAGAAATAGCTGAGAGATCAAAAGATAGGTTGAAGTGTGTTTGTGGTTTTCATAAAGTTATGGTACCTACTTGACATTTATATCTTAAATTAAAAGAAGAAATGTAAAACTGAAAAGTGAATGTCTAATTGTACTAGTCTAATGTTTGAAGTGAGAGAATTGACCAGTTACAAGGACAAAATTATATATAGCACAGAGAAACTAAGTCAATTTGTGTCTTATTCCTTCCTGGCACACACACTGTTGTTGTGACTCTATGGAATTAACTTCATTTCTCTTTTTCTTAATTTCATTTGTAAATTCAGTCTCAAGGAAAAACATCTGAAAATATAATTTTAGTTATTATGAGCAAAGTTTATGCATTTCACATTGTCTGTGAAAAAGTTATTGTCCACTCAAGAGAAGTAAAAATGTTTAAGGTATATTGATTGACTGCTTATCTAATGAATTTACCTTTCAAAATTATAATACAACTACAGTTATCCCTTTCTTTAAGGGAAAAGGCTCTTTCCTGAGTGAAGCTTTATGATCCACAATATACTGAAAAAAATTTCAAGGAGTTCTGGTTTATGTAAATCAGGGGCATGTATTTAATTGTTTTCCTTGGAATTCTTGTTTATGTGATGATTGTTTTTGTGCTAATAAAAAATCATTCAGTATTCTTCATAAAATCTGAACTTCAATTTTATATTTTCCCTGGATATTATGGTTGATAAAAGCACACATTCTTAGCAACGATTCTCAAATCATTGCTTTTATTTACCACATTATATGACACAAATATAACTTAATCCAAAATGCATTAATGGATTGAATTAAGGGTACAAAGCCAGATGCTACTATTAAACACATGCTGCTTTCCTAGAATCTGAACATATTTAATGCTGGTAATAAGATTAGAAACTAAAGTGAAATAATGTTGAATCTTTGCCCTTATTGACATAATCAGTTTTGTTAAACAGATTTTATTTCATATAAAATCTTAGTCCTCAAACAGGTATGACTTCACCGAGATAGTTGTATTTAAAAATATATTTGTAATAAAACAGATTTGAATTTGAACAATAAATGCTAGTAGATTTGAGGCAAGAAAATATAAAACTTTTGGTCAAACTTAAAAAGTTTTGGGCATCAAAGATTACTACCAATAAAGTGAAGACAACCAACAGAATGTGAGAATATATTTGCAAATCAAACATTTGATAAGGGACATATATTCAGAATACACAAAAATTCTTACAATTTGACAATTAAAAGACAAATAACCCAACTTAAAACTAGACCTGGGATTTGAATAGATATTTTTAATGAGAAGATATACAAATGGCCAAATTCAAATTGGTATCATGGCATTAGCATTACTAGCAGAGTGACTCTAGCAAAGTACTTAAATCCCATGAATTGCACATGAAAAATGGTGATAATGATACCTACCATATAGTGTTATTGTGAAGCTTAAATGAATTGATAAATGTAGTTAATTCTCATATATTTCAGTTTTTATCAATGATTGTGTAAGCTTATAAAATATTTATAAATCAACATTTTATTTGCTTAGACTGGGGAGAAATATGAACATTTGAAATAAAGCGTCAACCTGGGAAAACCAAAGCATATACAATGCTATTGGAATAGTACTAAAAATATTAAAAAATAAAACCAACTCAAATCGTCTTTTTTTATGAGCATATATTTAAGTGATGCAACAAAAATAGAATGAGAAGTTTTGCCGTTAGTAATTCAGGTAGATGTTTTGAAAACTTTACATATACCTTTGATGAATGTTAACAAAAGGAAGTTGGCAGAAGGTAGGATGTTACCTGAGGTCTGAAATGTTTAAAATATAAAGATATAATAGCACATTTCCAGTTGGTACCATTTTTAGAATACAGATCATAATGAGGTCATTTGTATATTGGCAATTTGTGTGTTTATGTATGTGCCAAATACACACACATACATACATGTATATTTAACTAGAAAAATGTATTTTGAATCGTGTTGCAGGTATATAAAAGCTTTCCCAGGTGTATGAGTGAAACAATATTCTGCATTTCACAATATACTTTAGAAGAATAAGAATATGCCTGTTTACTTTGTTATTTCCTGTTCAGGGCACATGTACTCACTTTGGACAATGGCAATCATAATAGTAATATTTATAGCAGCTAATATTTATTGAGCACTTATCATGTACCAACGATAATCCTAAAATTCTTTAATTTAGCTAAAAATATAATTTTTATAGTCACCCTATGGAATGTAAACTATTACTGTCACCATTTTGTAGAGGGAGAAATAAGGCTAAATAATCTGCTATAGAAGTGATTTAAAGATAGCAACACTGTAAATTTTCTTTAAAAACAGCCTTAAATGCATTACAAATATTCATTGATCTCTCTTTTTCTAAAAATAGGTTCTTAATGTCTTCTATATGAAAGGCAGCAAGGCATGTGGAAATTATTGTATTCTATATCTTTTTCTAAACTCAAGGAGGCATTTTCAGCTGGTTTAAAACCAGCCTCCCTATTGCTATGTATTGGAATATGTACAATATATTGCTATGTATTGGAAAATTAGGTGTGCATTTGAGTTTTAATGAGCAGATAAAAGCATGAAACTTTATATAGTGAATTAATGAAAGAATAGAATCATGAAATTAGCAACTTTTTCCCTTTAGATTTTTATGTTAATCTTAGGGAGATGATGGGTATAGATGCTTAACCAAGCATGTCACTTCATTTGGAAGTGACTGAAACTTTACAGTAACAATGTAGTATATATTTGTATTTTTGGATGATATACTAAAAGTATCCTCATTAAGAAAAAAATCAAATTAATATTTTGCATATCAATTTCTATGGGTTTATTTGTGGATAAAAAGTTTGATCAGTATAATACCATGTCTATAAAATCTTAAGTAATTATTATAGCCTTCCTTGAGCTTTCTTTCTTATGATTTAGCAATTAATTTTATGGTTGCATAGTTATACTAATCATTATTGTTTCACTTGGATATTTTTGCCTCTTCAACTGGATTGAACACTGTTGAAGGACAGCAGTATTAATGTTTTCTGTCTCTCCCATGGGGCTTAAGTAAATCCTCAGCACATAGTAGATGTTCAGTAATGTCCTCTTGGTTAATTCAAACTGTAAACAACAGCTCTTGATTATAATCTTTGTAGCTATACCCTTGCTGTAGCCCTTCTTTGCAATATAATTAGTAATGTCTGAAATTTTGACAAATATTAAAACAAGGTATCCATTGTTAAATATTTGCTGTGATTTCTAAATTCTCCAACTAGGACTCAAAATTGCTTAAAAGATTTCATCCAATTATATGTCTCTGATTTTTATTTTGGATGTTCAATTCGTGTTAATACCAAATGAAAACCTTTAAAATGGCATTTACCTTTAAAATCCCATGCAAATCTCTAATTATAAAACAATAATAATATTCTGATGCTCAGATCATTTCTTTTATTAGACTCTGCATGACTTACTTTGCCATTTGACCAATAATCTTGTTGAATATGCACAGATTGTGTTAAATGCTAAAAACATTACCTGCCAAAATTTATATATATGAATATATATAAATTTAATATAAACATAAATTTATATATACCTACCAAAATTTATGTGTGTGTGTATGTGTGTGTGTGTGTATAAGTACATTTTTGAGAAAAAAGGCAATGGAATTGTTATAGTGAACATTAGGGGACAAACAGATAATATTAAGCTAAAAATTGGAGTGCCTTGACCTTCTCATACTCGTTCTATTATTCTCTTTGCCCTTAATAGTGACAGATGGTATTCATAGTCCCAGTGGACTATTCTCATATTTTAGATTTATCGAGATGCATGATTTAATAACTGTCTCTAATTTTATCTTGAAAAGTGTAAGCAAATAATTATATGTAGCAGTGTGCTACTAAATGTGTTAATAATTTTAGCTTTCAACCTTTCCTTCTTTAATCCGTTTTCAAGGTGAAAGATAATACTGGGGTAGTGAAAAGTGAATGATTCCTTCACATTTGGCTTTCCTTCCATCTTCAACTTAAAAAGTTAACTACGTATCTCGTCAGAGGCATTGAATAATATTTCCTCCTGCCTAAAACTGCTGTTGATGCATTTCTTTCCTCTTAAAGTTCCAGTTATCTCTAGGCACAGCTTTAGGTAATATTTTAAAAGTTACAAAAATATTTTCTTATGATACGATTACATAAATCCTTTATCTACAAACACAAATCATTCAAGGGTTTGTATTTGAAGTATTTTAAAATACGCATATAAAGCTAGTTGCCATGTAGCAAACCTCTAAACTTATTTAAAAGCCTCCTTTTTTCCTTATTCTTATAAAAATATTTTAGGTCTTTAAACTCTAGAAGAAGTTTTTCTTCCCAAAAGAAATTTCACCGTGAGGTTTCTATTTTGATGCTAGACTTGAGGATGGGGCATTGGCCCAGGTCATCAAATGGTCTGCATGTCACCAGCTACTGTTTCTCTGCCTACACCGCCCCCACCCCCGACAAAAGAACTTGAGAAAGTAATTTAACTTTCCTTAGTGTTTATTACTATCTTTCTCTGAAAATGACATAAACAATAAATTCAACAAATTCCTGTAGATGACTTTGGTATTTATAGGTTAATTTTCTTTAAAGGAAATACTTATTATTTTGTTTTTCTTTGCATCTTGTTTAGTAACTTAGAAAACCCAATGCTCATCTTAAAAAAACAAAACTATGTATTTATCTCTGTCTCTCTGTCTCTCTCTCTATCTAGTATTTTCTCAAGTTCTTGAGTTCTCTAATGATCTATGGCATGGAGCATCCTTTATCAGCTGGGCCACTTGAACAATTATGTGTTCTGCATCACATCGAACATAGAAAAGGGGACTTGATAAATGAGTGTCATCTTGTTTTGTTGGTTATTAAATGCCTCCACTTTCAAACAATGAGAAATTTGATAAACAGAGTTGAGCCTCATGGCTAATGACATTTCCAAATTTTAAAGCATCTGTAAATAATGGAGGAACTTCATTATAAACAATGGGGGATAAAACAAAGGACCTCTCTTCTGACACATGAGAACAAATGACTTCACATCTCATCTATATTTAGAGAATGATGTTGAAGTCTATTCATTTATCCTCTGATATTCATTTTTGGATAAACGATGGTGCTCTTTTAAAACCTGAAGTCCAAATGGCTTAATACGATAAAATATGTGACATTTTATAGGCATTTTGTAATAAGTCTTGCATGTCACTATAGTGCAGTTACATACGATATCAATTATTCCCTAAGGTATTATATAGTTGTAGATCATAAACTTTTAGCTTAAATTAAACATCACAGCTGGTTGCTTTAATATGATGCATTATGCCACAAATGTTTCAACAGCTTGACTAAAATGAGCCATACTGCAGATTCAAAAAAAGAGCGAAGGTCAATGCACATGAAGCCTAGTCATTTGCAGATTTTCTTTGGGCATATTAAAAAGCATTCTGCAAAATATAGTTTAATGGAATGTAACCAAACAAAATTAAAGAAAACTGAGGAGACTACTGCATTGGTGTTTCACTTATGAAAGGCAATACTATAAATTCTTAATCTCCTGACAGTGTTTACAATAGCACATTTTAAAATTCATGAAAATTGTGCTCTGAGAATGTTGTTTACTTCTTTCATTGCGGTAGCTCTGCCTGCTGCTTTTCAAACTTGAAACATCATTAAATCTGCAAAGGAAGGCAGTTATCAGAGAAGAAAGATAATATGATTGCCCTCATTCTCACCCTCTACCTAGGAAGGTTTTTTCCCCTTTCAATTAGAAGACCAGAAAAGCTGTCTTTTCATTCATTCTGTTTGCACTCCAAAAGTCTTTAGCTAAAAATATTGATAATAATTCCAGTAAGATTATCATTCATCATAATAAAAACCCAATTTTAACACTGTTGTAACTCCAAGGGTATTCGTTCAGTTCATAGCAATTAGCCCTAAATATTAATTTATTGTTGAAGCCATTCATAAACTAAAATAATTCTATCACTTCAGATCAGAAAATAAAATCTCCCAAATCATGTGCTGGCAATGCAACAGAGGTAAGAAGAAATTAGTGTGAGAGGATAATACTATGACATTTTAAGATAAAAAAAATTGTAAGGAGGTACTTATTAGTCATAAAATCATAGAATTTCAAAACTGAATGAGAACCAAAAGATCTCTGAGAGTTTCCTCTCAACACCATCTATTTAATCATCACCTCTCTTTAGCCACTATTTTAAATATTCTTATTCCTTTCAGCACAGTTCAATTATTATCTCCTATTAGAGTCATCCTAAGTCATTTCAATCAAAATTAACAATAAATGTAGCAATGTATCTACAAGACTTGATTATTATGAGATTTCAGTTATGGAATTTCTTTTCCCTCATGTTAGGATTTTTTAACAGGCAGAGTATAGGCTTCTCTGTTTCAGGTGTCATTCGTCTCTTCTTTAGCTTTCTATTCCTCTATGTATTAATTAGTATATATTGAGGTTAATTACATCATCATTTTAATCCAACACTGTTTGTTTTTTCTTTACAATTGAGGAAGCTAAGTTTCAGACAGTTTAAGTGTGTTTTCTAAATAAAATACACTAGTATTATTTCCAGGATCAAGGTCCTATTTCTGGCTCACTTAACCTCATGAAGTGTAGGTAAAAAGCTTGCTCGGCCTAAAGTTTATGACAGAGTCAGAGTTTGGAACTACTTAAAGTTTCCCGTTGCTCAATGCAGGCTTCACTGCCCTTAGGAGCAAAAAACATGCTCTGATTTCCTTATCTTGTCTTTTCCCAGCCCTCCTGTGGACCAATATTTCTGAAATTGATTTCAGTAGCAGTAGTAATCTGCCTCACCTCACCTTCCCTGGTACTTGGAGAAAAGTATAACCAGTTAAAAATAATATGGCATTAACAACAGAGAAACCTGGCTGTAATCTTGGTTATGTTTCCTAACTTTGTATTCTATATTCCTATTTGCAAATTGGGTGAACGATGCTAACATGATAAGTGTTACTGCAAGGAATAAATGAGATAATTTAAAAATGGCAGGTAAGAAAGACCCTGGCACAGAGAATTTGCTAAATAAAAAGAAATCTATTTTCCTCCTTATTCCTCTGCTAAATATACCCGATGGTTTAGGATAAAGTGATATAAGGAATGGAGAATAGAAAAAAAGTAAAAGAGAAAAAACACACCCAATAAATTTGAGCTAAGCTTTACTCAACTTTCTGTCTTACATGTAGACTTTCTTTAACTATTTTAGCCCCTATGAAATAAAACATCAATTACTACCCAAATTATACATGGAGAGTGGAGGAAGCTTTGGTGTGAACAATTCAAGCTTCAGTGTTTTCAGATGTAATATGGGCATTATCGTAGGGGATAAACAAAAGCAATTGCTGTTTTACTGTGTTCCTTTGCATTCTGCTTGCTGTTATCTCAGAAAATCACAGTGATCCCTTGTGAAACTAACCCTCATCATCATAGACCCTTTATCTTCAATGACCTTCACCTTCACTCAGCCACAGCTGTAGATTCAAAAAGTCTGAGTGTTACCATAACATATAGATCCTGCTACCCAGAAAACTTACACAGTAAAATCCTGCTCTAGAACCATGAGCTCCTGTCCTTCTAGTTCTTCCATAGCCATTCACAATGCATTGCAGTCCCTGGTTCCTGTCAGATTCTCTCATTCTATATCTTATTTTGGCCTTTTTTTTCACTTCCTAGCAAGTCTAATCATTTTTATCAACACCCTTCATTCATTTGTACCTCTGTTTGGGTACACTGTGCAGGCACATTCAGCAAATGTCACTTTTAGATCAATAAGGCAATCCACTTTTCCTGCTCCACTGCTGGGGAATTAAGACATGCTACATGGAACAATATACTTGGAAATTAGACTTGTCTACATTGCATCATCTAAAATATCGGTTAGAGCTCCATGTTGTTACATATTCTCATAGCCCTACCCTGAAAGTCTTCACACTTTAGTTATCAGTAGGGCCCTCTTGGCTCCATGGCCTTGCACAAATTAAAACTCTCTCAAGATATTAATCTCTCCTTAAAGGAAAGGCACATATACTCTAGAGGTGGATATTCTGGGTTTGAATCCCAGTTATGCCACTTACTAGTATGTGACATTGGATAAGGTATTTAAATCTGTACTTCCTATGTCTTATGTGATAATTAGAATAATATATAATAATTGTGAGAATTAAGTGAATTAATAATTTTGAAGCATTTAAGATAGCTCCTGTCACATATTTATTACCATACAGGTTTCTGCTATTATTGGCATTTGCTTACAACTGAAATGGCCATGTCATTTCCTTTAAGATATAACCCCAAATTATGCTTTCAAAAAAGTACTCTTCTTCCAAATAATGCTCAATGGCATTACTTCCAGGGGTTTTGCTCCCTAACACTTTTCTATTCTGAGCATTCAGTGTGGTTGAACATTTATCCCATCATGTAACTTCAGTGCTAAAATCCTTCATTGGCATGACATTGCAAATTCCCAGGTGTGTGATCATCCCAGTTTGAAAGAATTAAAATATTCTCTCGTATTTTCATTTTATTTGACTTGTCATCATCTAAATGAAATGAATAATGTGGGAATTTCAGGTCAGGAAAAGGTGATGGTTGAGGGAGTTTTAGCAGTGGGCGGGAGACTTCCAGATCACAATGTACTGGCCATCATTGAGGTCAGCTATGGTCAGATGTGGTCTTAGCAGTAAAAGACACTGATAACACAGATGAAGGTTCTGTGAACTATTAGCCAAGGGAACTTCTGCAAGGGCTGTTGTTAAGGGACCTCAATATGAACAGCTATAATGTGCTTCTTGGAACTTCTTTAAAGCAAAATGGTAACAAACATATTCCATTATTGTGGATTTAAATGTGACTTTGGTAGTAAACAGTACAAAAATATTTTAAAGGAAGCATTGCCATAGATCCATAGGATACCAAAGATTTTTAATGGTTCTATTCTTATTTTAAAATTAGACATTTTACAGTCTTATATTTTATCATGACTCTTTTTATATTGTTTCTGGAATGCCACAAATATGTGGGGAAGCTGCTGTCTTATTTAGTACATTTCGCTGTTTCATTTTTAAATGAAAACTTATGGCTCCAACTAAGCAGCTTATCTGTGATGTTTATCATTTAGTAGCAATTTCTACGTCCATGCATAAGTGGCCTTAACGTTATTTCTGCAACTTAAAAAGTGAAACTTCTGGTAGATATGTATAATTAGTTAAACCATTAACTAGTAAATATAGAGAAATTATGAATTTACTTAATTTTCGTTATTATTGCGTATATGATTTTTACCAGTGTTTTCTTTCAGATCTTTCCTCCAGAAGCCCATTTATTATGGTCTTCCTATATCTTCAAGTAGTCAGATTCTTTACTTCCATTACTTACAATATTTATTATTTCATCATATGTCTAGTGTGAAATTAGTTTGAAGCATACATATTATTAAAGTATATCTTCAACATTAAAATGAGTTTACAGTTTGATAGATTAGTAGGTTGGCTAACATAATCTATTGTACACTTCAGAATAGCTAGAAGAGAATACAAAGAAAATATAAATACTTAAGGTGATGGATATCCTAGTTACCCTGATTTGATTATGACTGTATTAAACTTTCACATATACTCTGAAAATGTGTACATATAATATACATTAATAAAATAAGTACATAAATAAAATTTTTAAAATAAAAATAAATTTTAAAACACAGTGATTTTAGTATGCTTAAGTATGATTTCTTAATCTTTTAATTTCTTAATCAGGGAATGTTTTTAAAGTTTGTTCTGGAAAATAATAAGAAAACATCATATTTCTTAAACGTTTAAATTCAAAACCTACGATTTATACTTTCAGTATAAAATTTTGCACATTTAGATTCCAACCTGAATCTCATATCTACAGTGCCATATTTGCCATCTTAAAATACTTTGAAAGTATACACACATACACACGCGGGGTGGGGGTAGAGAGAGAGAGAGATTTTAAAACTTACTAGAAATAAAATCTCACATTTAATTTGGGGGGGAAAAAAAGGAAATAAACTCCCAACAATTTTATTTTGAGATGACTCCAAAACCTCTTTGTCCATATAATTATTCTCAATTTAAAGAAACATACACACACACACACACACACACACACACACACACACACACACACACACGCAGCTCCTTACAGATGAGGCCCACTTTATCTCCCTACTCTCCCACCTCTGTGCTACCTTCCATATGCCACTCAGTGCGACTCAACTGCTGGGGAAGCAGCAATACAAATATGTTTTATAATAGTACCTCTGCAATGGAAAAGTTATAAATTTTAAGCAATTGCTCTTTGCCTAAAAAAGAAGTGGTACATTAAACTACTTCGAATATATTAATTTGAAGGACTGGAAATTCAGAAATTTAGTCATAGTGTTGTAATAAAGTTGGATAATTAAAGTATTTAATGGTTTTATTCCAATTTAATGAAGCTTGCATTTATAGTATAATACAGTCTAATATCAAATCTAATCACTTTATACTTTTCCCAGTCCTTTATTTATTTTTCTTGTAATATCCGAGCAAACTGTGAATGGAAAATATGTTACATATAACTTCTAGCCACAGTAAGGAGCTAAAGTCATTGACACAAATTTTCCAAGGGACATGAACAGATGCATCTGCCTGTGTAAACTTTCTCACAGATGAATACACAAGCATGTAGACAGTCATTCAGAAACCACAGACAAGGCATGAAATTGTGAATACAAAGATCAACATCTAGCAGAACATAGTCTAGATACACTTAAATTCCTTACTAAATATTTTACATCAGGCATTTTGTTTTCTGAACTTCTTTTATATACTGGTAATTTAATGCCTGAAGTTTCTGTATCGCAGGGCTGCTGTGAGACTCAAATGAGGTAATATATGAAAATGCTTTAAAAACTAGGAATTGAAAAGAAATTGGAAAGATTTTTTTCAAGAATTACAGTTAAAAGAGCCAATTCTTTTATAACTGAGCTCCATCTATTCATTAAAGAATGAACGGCTCTTATTTTATTCATTTACTTTATGTCATAGAAACACTGACTAGCTTTATCCAATTCATCCTATAATTCTAGCTTAACTTTAACAATGAAAATAACAAAGCTAGTCCCCCTCCCAAATGTATTGCAAAATTTAACTTAGGAATGAGATGCAAAATTTCTCAGTAAAGTATAAACTAAATCTAGCTATAAATTAAAAAGAATCACACAAATAGTAGGCCATATTTCTTGATACAGAATCAAGGGGAAAAAAGTAAAGTAGGCCATATTTATTGCGTGCTTAGTGCTTACATGATCTCACTTCATGTTTATAACAATTCTGTAATGTAGTTTCTATTATTATCCCAATTTGACTGACGAGGAAAAGTGAGGTCTAGAGAGTAAATAACCTTCCCATTGATAGAAATGTAGTAAGTGGTAAAACTGGAATTTGAACCTCTCCAACATGACTTCTGAGCTCATGGTTTACAAATATACTATCCTGTTTCGCTGCCTATGTAAGATTTAAGGATATTTGAAATTTGAGTAAATCTATCAATATAATTCATGGCAGCAGCAAATTAAAGGTGACAGCTATAAATGGTTTCCATATGTCAGGTAGAGATGACGTTACCATCAATGACAAATCATCAACTTTGTTCTTAAAAAACAAAACTTTTGTTTTATTTCCAAAATATGAATATTCACTGAAGACAGTACGTGTAAATTCAGTTCGGTTCCCACTAATATTTATTTAGGTACCACAATGTACCAGGAATAGTGTGTTTGGGATATATAAACAGTAATCTGAGGAGGGGGAGGGAAGGAATCCTGTCTACCCTCAAAGCAAGTGAAAAAAGTCTGAGATATTTTTCAGGAAGAACGAACAGCAAATGTACATGGTCCTAAAATAGCCAGATATACATAGGGAACTAAAAATAATTCAGCGTTAATCGAGAGAAGCGTGAAGTGGAGAGTGGCAGAGATGAAGCTGGGTGAGAGGCAGGTGCCAGTTAGCAGAGAGCCTTCTGTCATTCTGTCACCGTGAGGTGCTTTGGCTTCATGCTGCAGAAACTATTAATATTTGAAGCCACTTCCCTCTTCAGATGGGTTATATCTGAAGGGTATAGGGTGGAATTAAACATAATGAGGTT